>JBBPBX010055045.1:0-23241 GCA_038048925.1 Garcialebias charrua | reverse complement strand
AGCCAGTTACACATTGAGGTGTTCAGCCCCAGACTGTCCAGTTTAAGGATGAGCTGTTGGGGGATGATGGTGTTGAATGCCGAGCTGAAGTCGATGAACAGCATTCTAACATAGGAGTCCTTCGTGTCCAGATGTGTGAGAGCTGTGTGAAGGGCAGAGGAGATGGCATCGTCGGTTGAGCGATTAGGTCGGTATGCAAATTGGAAGGGATCCAGGGAGGCAGGGAGGACAGATGTGATGCTTTTCATGACTAGCCGTTCAAAGCACTTCATCAGGATGGGGGTGAGTGCTACTGGGCGATAGTCATTGAGGCATGCGGGCGTTGCCTTCTTTGGGACAGGGATGATGGTGGTGGCTTTGAAACAGGTGGGGACGATGGCCTGGCTCAGTGAGATGTTAAAGATGTCCGTGAAGACCGCTGCGAGTTCCCCTGCACAGTCCTTCAGCACACGACCAGGTATGTTGTCAGGACCAGAGGCCTTCCGGGCGTTAATCTTGATGAATGATCGCCTTACGCTGTCTGAGGACAGTAATGACACCATCTGAAAAAAAACCAGCATATGCCCTCACGCTGTGCTCTATATAAAAGAGTAATGGTGAGCTTTGCTATTTCTCTAACCACCATATTAACGTTTTTGTCCAATTGAATGCATACTTTATTTTAACATTTGTTCAACTCAAGTTTATGTTTAGCAATCTTTCATATTAAATAAATTAGCCACATGTTGCTCTGAACAAAATACTAAGATGACAGGGAGTTATGTTAGTTGATAAAGGTCTTTCAACATGGATAACACCAAAATTAAACAGTTATTGCACCAGAAGGGCAACTTTGAGCGCTTGGTGACACGAAACATAAAGGTTGAATGGAGTGTTCTTTAAAAAAAATTTTTTTTATTGTAGAATGTTGTTGAATATTCTGTGCGCTGAATTGTAAAGCCAGATAATTAAGACAAATAAAGGTCATTTATAAACAATTGTGATCATGAGTTGGTTATAATGGAATAAGTGAAGCTTCTCTGCTTTAAGGTTTTAGTGATATGTTCAAAGCAAGGGTTAGGGCTAACCCAAATGAAAATTTTTGATGCACAAACCAGCAAAAACAGAGCACAAACGTTTGACACTAGCCTGGCCCTCGCCTTCCTGCACATCTCCGCTCAATTCTCATTTCCCTTCACTGCACAGTCTAGGACTTCTCCCATAGACAACGATTTCTCCGGCCGATTTTTGACCGGACCAATCAGAGAACAGAAGCGGAGTTTTTGGCCCCTAACCCACGCCCCCACCTGTCCCAGCGTAGCCAGCGAGCATTCGCATGTTCTCATTCAAAGCGATGCAAAGCGATGCAGGACTGTTTTATATGTGACACAAATGTATTAAATTCCCCTTCTTAATCCCTTATCTGGAGTTTTCTTTTGTTTTTTTGCCAAAAGTCAAGTGATCGCTCGCTCCCTCCTCCTCCTCCTCCTCCTCCTCTCCCTCCGCTGATGCCTCAGGTTGTCACGAGAAAATTAAACTCGGGTTTTACGTTGCTACCCGAGTCCCATCAGATTTCCTGGTCTTCTGGTGTGTTGGACCAGCGATCCATGGTTTTATTTTATTGTAAACATAGATACACTGTATCCGCCTATATTAAATATATAGTCATTCTTATCAAAGTGTCTTGAATAGGAATGAAATAAACACAAAAATGTATTTTTATCATATTTTATATTTCTTATTTCAAATTGCACTTAACATGTCTTCAAAAATACACCCGAACAGTACCACAACAATGTGGTCTTAAATTTAAAGAGGTTGTAGAAAGGGGGGGGGGTTGATAATTTCCAAGGCACACCTGACGATCACTCGCGGCACACTAGTGTGCCTAGGCACAGTGGTTGAAAAACACTGGTTTAGGGTCTTGGTTAGTTTTAGGCACAAGGGTAACTGGGTTAGGTTTAGGGTTAGGTTGAGGAAAACTGTCACATAAGCTGAAAAAAACAAAAACGCTACATTTCCGGGTTGACGGAAACACACTGCCTACTCACAGCGGTTATAACGCTGATAACGTTATGTTAAACATGCTAGTAGGTAGTAGGTTACCTGTTCTCTGCTACGAATGGGGATGATAACAGTTGATGACGCCCATTCCATGGACTGACAACATCCGAATCCGCTGGGTCCATTGTGGTGAAGAAGGAGCTGAGCTGTAGACAAAGTTCTCTGTTTACTGGTCGGTCCACGTTCCTCCCCTCACCTCTGGTCATGAACTCTGGTAGAGACTGAAAGAATGAGATCGTGGATCCAGGAGGTTGAAATGAGTTTCCTCTGCAGAGTAGCTGGACTCTCCCTTATGCCCCTTATCCACAGGGCCTGTTCGCGCTCGTTCGGGCTCGTTCGGGCTCCTTCATAACTAGTTCAGAACTAGTTGTGTAGTGTATCCACAGGGCCTGTAGAGGAGGAACCCGCCCTATTTTTGGGACCTTCTTCACTGGGGTACTAGGTCTTGTTCTTGTTGGGTCCAGTTATGACATCAGCGCAGTGTTGGTCACTGATTGGTCAGGGGGCGTATTCCTATGTCAGAGGGCGGAGATTCAGTCTTCCACTGAAATCCAATCCCCCATTTTCTTTTTCACCCGCCATAATAGACAACAACAAATCAGAGGAGCATATTTTTGAGTATTTACAAAGTAATATGTCACAACCGTGGTCAAACGTGGAAGTTCAGGCATTTTTGTATTTGCTGGCAGACCTCCAGCCACAATGGGAGGGAGAGTGGCCTTCACACAGACACAGCTCTTCTGGAATCTATAGTAAATGGTGAGTGTTTTCTAACTTTAAGCATATTTCCAGTGAGTCATGCAACTGTTTCTTAGCGTTTTTGGACTGCAAAACGACCGTTTCAGAGACTGACTGGCTTCAGCCAACAGCCAGAGGCATTTAGGGGGAAAAAAAACATGGCGGAGCGGCTCGTTTCTCTGAAGAAAAGTAGGCTACCTAAACAATTATTTGTTAGCTCAAAATTATAGCAGAGGTGTGTCTCAGTCTAACGTTTTCTTAATAAATGCACTTCAATGGTCAAATCTGCTTTATTTCAAACTAGTTTTGTGCACGCGCGCACAGATGGACGAGAACCAGGAAGAAGGCACGCACTCATTTATTTGAAATTTAACAATAAAAAGCACCTAAACAATTATTTGTTAGCTAAAATTATAGCAGAGGTGTGTCTGAGTCTATCATTTGCTTAATAAATGCACTTTAATGGTCAAATTCGACGAGGTGGTGCAGCTGTTTTTGGTTCAGTCAGAATGAATGGAAACGGTAATATCTGTCCAAAAATGGTTTATAAATATGTGAATATGTATCCAGTAATTGTTATAAAACTACATTTACTACCAACATTTAGAATTTGATGCCATATTGCACATCCTGACTCTGTATCTAACATCTGACAGTCAGTAAACACCAGCAGATGTCCACAATAGTGAAACATATGATCGTCAACACTAAATAAATAGGCCTGTATTAATGTGCAATGTGTATCATTTCAGGTTAATCAGTCAGTTCTAGGGGTGTAACGGTACGCTAAAATCACATTTCGGTTCGGTTCAATTACAAGGAGGGCTCGGTTCGGTTTATTTTCGGTACAAAAAAAATAAAATTAAAATAAAGACTTATAAAACATTTATTTTGAAAATATGCCAAGTAAACAATATGTTTATATAAAAAGAAATAAAAGTGACCCATTTGGATGACATTTAAAATAAAAGGCATTCTTTACAATAAATAAACTATACTAACAATAATAAAAATCTTAATAAATAAAATAACAGTCAGAACCAGAACAATAAGCAGCAACAGACTGTTTACAATCTAACTAATCAAGTTTGAAGGTTTTGTCCAAAAAACAACTTGTCCACATTTTCTGCTAAAAGCACAGATCTAGTTCCAGTGAATATCTCCAGTGGTGGATAAAATCATCTCAATAACAACAGTATCAGCAGTGTGGCTGTATTTGTCCTCATTACTTACAACAACCTCTTCTTGGACCTGCTCCAGGTGGGACAGGTCCCTGGAAGTGGACCAGACTTAGCTTTTTTAGATTTTTCTACCTGGATTATTGAGCAGCATCAGGGTGTCCCTGGAAAAGTTCAGAGTTCAGTCACACACTTCTACTGGAGGTGGTGGATTTCCCTGAAACTGCTAATTGTCCCAGACTGGAAATAAAACAACGAGGTAAAAAAAATAAAAGGGTTAATAAGATTATAACTTTAAATTTAAAAAAGTTATATAGATTATAATATAAATTAAACAACAATACCTCTTCTTGAACGGTTGTTATAATCGCTCGATCATCATCATCATCATCATCATCATCATCATCATCATCATCATCATCATCATCATCATCATCATCATCATCATCATCATCATCATCATCGTGGCAAGGCTTTAATAAGCTCCAGGGCTTGTTGACATCAGTTTTAGTTGTTTCATAAAGTGATGTTTTGTCTGAAGTGTTGACATGATGGATGTTGTTGTGGAGCTCACGTACTTTAAAGCCTGCAGTGCACATCAACAACATTCAGTCCAGAGATTTAAAAACTTCTACAACTTGTGTTATTGATCTGGACTGTTCTGATTTACCTGATGAAGGACGTTAAATGCTGCTGTTTGCAACAAGATGCTTTTTTTGCTTTTAGAAGAGACGTTCACATTGGGATGACGTTTCAAGTCCGTTACAGAGTTAGACGTGTTGGAGGGAAAAAAAACGTGTTACAGCTGCAGATCTAATCTTGTTGGTTCTCTCGTGGCACAGCGCTCCTCTGCATGTCTGCACCAAACGTACACACACACAGCTTTGGACTCGCGCTCGTCTAACGTTCCTAATGAGACCGCAGCTAAACCTGCTAACCTGCTAAAAGCTGTGCGTACGTCAAGATAATAGCGCCGTGCTGCAACACGCTTAGGAATTTTTAGTTCCGCGGCGCATATATTCCCTGTTAAAAATGTTTAATGTTTGAAAAAATAACCGAAACGGTACACAGGTGGACCGAACCGAACGTGATGTACCGAATCGGTTCGGTACACCCACGTGTACCGTTACATGCCTAGTCAGTTCCTGTATAAAGATCCTCTAAAGCCGTGGGTGTCCTTGGAGAAGGATGGGACAAGTAATGTGTGGTCACTGCACTGTAAAGCAAGTATGTCATCACACAAACACTCAAAACTTGATAATTACAGATAAAAGCAAATGATAATGATGTTTAGAGGAGATTGTAACAATTCATTTTTTGTTGTTTGTCAGATGGGGATATGAAAACAGCCAGCCAGACATATGAAGCCATGGTTGAACTGCAGCATCGGGACCTGACAGTTTTTGTGACTCCAGACTACACATCAACTGCAGCCAGCCAGACCTCAGAGCTTCTCCTGATGCTCTGCTCTCCTGCACATGCTGTGACAATGGTGTTTTGAAAACAAAATGTCCACATTGTGCCAAAGATGCTGGAGTCCTCGGTGCCTCAGTTAAAGAAATAAATAAATTTCTGCATTGACAACACAAACAGGTCCTATGAACTCAGCAGATGTCACACAGGTACAAGCTCAGTTGTTTGTGACGGAGCAGGAGTACTGTGACTTCATGGTGTGGGTCTGGGTCAGATGACTTTATTCAGAGGATTGTCTGATGGTGAGTTCTTTACAGAAACAGTGAAAAATGTAGAAATGTTCTACAGGTCTACATTGTAGAACATTTCTACATTTTTCACTGTTTCTGTAAAGAACTCACCATCACAACACAGTAATCGAGTCTGTACAAGATTTCATTTTCCTTGGAGCAAAAATCGACCGCAGTGGGGCATCAGCGCCCGAGATCAAGAGGCGAATCACACTCAGCAGGACTGCAATGCAGGGAATGGAAAAGATCTGGAAGAGCAAGGATATTACCATTGTAACAAAAGTCAGATTGGTCAACGCAATTGTCTTCCCTATAATGATGTATAGTTGCGAAAGTTGGACGCTTAGAAAAGAAGAGAAAAGTCGAAGCATTCGAACTTTGGTGTTGGAGGAGAATGCTAAGAATACCTTGGACTGCCATGATGAAGAACAAGGTAGTTTTGGACCGCGTCAAACCGAAAATGTCATTATTGGGCAAAATCACCAAACAGCAGCTCTCATATTTTGGCCACGTGATGCGCGCTGATTCTTTAGAAACGTCAGTGATGCTGGGAAAAGTCAGTGGGAAAAGAAGACAAGGCCGCCAATGTCAGGTTCTGTCCCTGTCTGTTTTCTTTAGGCTCTGTTTCTTTATGTTATTTTGTGTTTCCCCTCCTGCCATACTTTGTTATTCTGAGCTTTGTTTACTGGTTTCTGTGTATCTCATTCAGTCTCTGTCATTTCCCACTCCTCAGTCTGTCTCTCTGTGCTCAGGCCTTCAGCATTAATCATTCACAGCTGGTCCTCATTCTAATCACCTCAGGTGCTCCTCACTGTCTCGTTTGTGTCAGTATATAAACTCTGTGTATTCACTCCTTGAGCACCGGGGCTTTGTCTTTCCACGGTGTATGATCTGCTCATCTCCTCTCCTCTCAGTAAGTGTTTTTTGTTCCATCAGCATTATTATTTTTGTTAAATAAATCATTGTTCATTTTACATTCGTGAGCCAGTCTGTTTTTCTGCACGTGGGTTCAAACATTAAGCAGCAGATCATGACAGAAAGCCCCGGTCATCAGAAAGAGCCCAGCAGAAAAATAGATATTTTTGAATGGCTCGCCCGTGAGGCAGACAAAACTGCTCAGAGGGACAAGGAGAAACAGGAACTGATGGAGGAGCCTGTGATCCGGTGGGGGGCGTTTCGGACTGAACCCGTCCGGAGACGAGGTCACCACAGCCCGGAGGTGGAGATCCTACCATCACCTCTTCTTGTGGAGGAAGAGGAAATGAGGTCTCGGTTCTGGGGGAGCCGCCTGGCTTTTAAGCCAGCTTCTTCCTCCACCCTGCCGGCTTATTGCTCGTCACATCTGCTGCTGTGGTCAGACGATGACGCTGAGCTGGAGGATGAACTCTGGGGTGCGCCCATCCTCAGCTCGCACCACCAACGCAGCAGGAAGAGGCGGCAAAGAAGAGGCAAGACCACCGACTCTCACCTCGCCGCTGCACCCCGCTGTCCGTCTCCTCCTCGCTCGCCACCAGATGTACAGCCCAGCCCTCGCTTTCTGGAGGAGGGAGAGAGGGTGTCACAGGAGGAGCTGGAACGTTGGCAGGCAGCTTTTGTGGCAAAGTACTTGCCATCTCTGGTCCTTGGTGCTTCGGCTGCTGCAGACCTCGACGCTTCGGCTGCTGCAGACCTGGACGCTTCGGCTGCTGCAGACCTGGACGCTTCGGCTGCTGCAGACCTGGACGCTTCGGCTGCTGCAGACCTGGACGCTTCGGCTGCTGCAGACCTGGACGCTTCGGCTGCTGCAGACCTCGACGCTTCGGCTGCTGCAGACCTCGACGCTTCGGCTGCTGCAGACCTCGACGCTTCGGCTGTCCTGGGTCCAGACGCCGTCGCTTCGCCTGTCCTGGGTCCAGACGCCGTCGCTTCGCCTGTCCTGGGTCCAGACGCCGTCGCTTCGCCTGTCCTGGGTCCAGACGCCGTCTCTTCGCCTGTCCTGGGTCCAGACGCCGTCTCTTCGCCTGTCCTGGGTCCAGACGCCGTCTCTTCGCCTGTCCTGGGTCCAGACGCCGTCTCTTCGCCTGTCCTGGGTCCAGACGCCGTCTCAGAGGAGCACGACAACGTCTCACTGCCCGACGACGTCTCGGAGGATCCTCACGACGAGGGTCCCAACGAAGAGGGTCCCCACAACGTCTCACTGCCCGACGACGTCTCGGAGGTTCCTCACGACGAGGGTCCCAACGAAGAGGGTCCCCACAACGTCTCACTGCCCGACGACGTCTCGGAGGTTCCTCACGACGAGGGTCTCGACGAAGAGGGTCCCCACAACGTCTCACTGCCCGACGACGTCTCGGAGGATCCTCACGACGAGGGTCTCGACGACGAGGACCTCGACGAAGAGGGTCCCCACAACGTCTCCGAGGGTCTCGACGACGAGGACCTCGACGAAGCAGACGACGTCTCCGAGGGTCTCGACGACGAGGACCTCGACGAAGCAGACGACGTCTCCGAGGGTCTCGACGACGAGGACCTCGACGAAGCAGACGACGTCTCCGAGGGTCTCGACGACGAGGACCTCGACGAAGCAGACGACGTCTCCGAGGGTCTCGACGACGAGGACCTCGACGAAGCAGACGACGTCTCCGAGGGTCTCGACGACGAGGACCTCGACGAAGCAGACGACGTCTCCGAGGGTCTCGACGACGAGGACCTCGACGAAGCAGACGACGTCTCCGAGGGTCTCGACGACGAGGACCTCGACGAAGCAGACGACGTCTCAGAGGGTCTCGACGACGTGGTCCCCAACGACGTCTCAGAGGGTCCTGACGACGTGGTCCCCGACGAGGTGGTCCTCAACGACGTCTCAGAGGGTCCTGACGACGGGGGTCCCAGCGCCGCAGACGCCTCGTCCTCCACAGAGGGTCCCAGCGCCACAGACGTCTTATCGCTTGCCTCGGCGCCCGACAACATCTCGGCGCCCAACGACGGGGGTCCTGGCGATGACGATGGCTGTGTTCCGGCCGACGTCTGTGTTCCGGCCGACGTCTGTGTTCCGGCCGACGAAGAGGTGTTCCGGCCGAGGTCTGTGTTCCGGCCGACGAAAGAGGTGTTCCGGCCGACGACAAAGGTGTTCCGGCCGACGACAAAGGTGTTCCGGCCGACGACAAAGGTGTTCCGGCCGACGACAAAGGTGTTCCGGCCGACGACAAAGGTGACGAAGGTGTTCCGGCCGTTGCTGGGCGTTACTCTGGTCGCCCGCCTGACGTATCGCCGCTCGATGGACGACCTCCTGGACGTCCTCCTGAACTAACTGATGGCGATGGGCGGCCTCCTGGGCGACCCCCGAATCTGGCTGATGGCGATGGGCGACCTCCTGGGCGACCCCCGAATCTGGCTGATGGCGATGGGCGACCTCCTGGGCGACCCCCGAATCTGGCTGATGGCGATGGGCGACCTCCTGGGCGACCCCCGAATCTGGCTGATGGCGATGGGCGACCTCCTGGGCGACCCCCGAATCTGGCTGATGGCGATGGGCGACCTCCTGGGCGTCCCCCGGATCGGGCTGATGTTGGCCCGCCGTCCTGCCTGTTGCCTCCCTCCGCCCGCCCTTGTTCTTGTGGGGTCCGTCTTGGGGGTGTCAGGTGCCACCCTTGAGGGGGGGGTTATGTCAGGTTCTGTCCCTGTCTGTTTTCTTTAGGCTCTGTTTCTTTATGTTATTTTGTGTTTCCCCTCCTGCCATACTTTGTTATTCTGAGCTTTGTTTACTGGTTTCTGTGTATCTCATTCAGTCTCTGTCATTTCCCACTCCTCAGTCTGTCTCTCTGCACTGAAAAAAATAGAATTGAGGGGTCTTTGATTTTGCACAAACAAAATAAGTCATGTCTACACAAAAGTCATGTCTCTTGTATTTACACGATAGAATAAAGAACCATTTACTTAATTATCAACAATAATGAAACTACTAATTTTTCTTATGTTGGTTTAACATAATTATATTAGATTACTAAAATCATTGTAATCATGTTTTATCATTACCGGAAATGATGCAATACATCAAAAGACTATCAAGCATGATTGGACAAAAAAAGAGCTGTCTTTTGAATCTTAACCAATCAGAAGCCAAACAAGATCATATCCGCCCAGTTTCTTCTGACTACTCAGCGACAAGAACAGTTTCAAGACAAATCTTTGGAGGAACACCGATTACCGGTAGGTAAGTGATCTCAAAAAAATGTTTTATAGTTGAAAATGTTTCCACACGATTATTGTGCTGTATGAAAACTCATAGTTAAACTGTCTGCATGTTATTCTTTGGTTTTCACATTGCTAGCTATTCAACCGAATTATTACCGGAGTAAATCTTTTTTTTTTTTTTACCAGAGCAATACTACTGGAGTATTTTTTTTTAATTTTAATTTATTTATTTTTTACCAGAGCAACCAAATTACTACCGGAGTAAATTTTTTTTTTTTTTTTTACCAGAGCAACCCAATTACTACTGGAGTAAATAATTTTTTCTCTAAACTCTTAAAAATACATAATTTTTTCAATAGCTTTAGGTAAGACTCAATGTAAAGTGTTTACAAATTTGGGTTATAGAACAGATGTAAATTATTTATGGCTTCTAATTGCTTTTTTATTAATTTTTGTAAGCCAAGAAGATTTAGTATTTTTTTTAAAATTAGGTTTGTAATGTTCCTTCCAAACTTTAGCATCCATGAATTTTATGCTGATGGCAGAAATTTGTCAGGACATTGAGTTTTGGTACTCTGGTGAAGAGCTTCGTTTTTTTTGTATGTAAAGTTATGTTGTGAAATAAAAATATATTTATCTTTGTGTTTTCTTTTATTATGAAGGAGTCTTCACACGGCGTTCAAAATGATCAAGTTTCTCTTATAGAATGGTAAAGGTTTCCTGAGAGGAGACAGGATGTGAGCATGTAGGCCCCTACTCATGTGAGGTCCTGGTACTGAAGGAATGCTTGAAGTTGGGTCTCTTCTGGTCTCTGAGTGGCTTGTGGCAGAGGGGCCTTGACGCCTCTCTGTCAGTTTTATGACTTCACAGATTTATGACTGGCAAGGAGACACTGGCCTCTTTGTTCTGGGTGGCTGTTAAGCCACACTTCCCCCTCTCAGCTCTCATGTGAGTTGGAAAAAAGGTGTCTATCTCTGAAAACTGTGTTCACATCTGAAAAATGCTCCTTTTTGGGGAATAAATAAGTGTGGATATATATAAGTGTGTAAAACCACTTGAAGGCGCAGAGAACATGATTGCATAAACATTCGTAAAACAATTAATACCTTGATCATAAAGCACTTGTGCATTAATTATATAATAGTTGTGAAGTAGTTTCAATCAGATTAAAAGTAGAACTGTGTAAGGTCAGCCTGTATAAATAAAGGTTGAATGAATGAATATTATCCTTCACTCTTTTACCAAAAAAAGGGTTCTGCAGACTGAAAAAAGCAAATGGTATTTCCTCTATCAGTTAAGGGGGAGGAAAAATACCCCACCAGAGAGACAAAGAAGGGCCTCTATGATTGGTGGAAGGCAGGAAATATCCTGCAGGAGTATAAAAACATGGGTATCCTCCTCCAGCGTAAGGCAGAAAGGCCCCGGGGTGAAGACAACTGGATTCAGACTAATCAGGTTGTATGAGGTCTCCCTTGAAACACAATCAATGTCTTTTCTTCCACCCTATCTCCCCCCACTGTCTCCCTGGCTCTCTTTTGAACAAATGTAATGACTTTTAGGAATAGAACAAATGTATTCTGTGACTTTTTTAAACTTATGATTAATTAAACTGGTTTTTTGGAACTTTAAATTATGAGTGTTTGTCGTATTTTTAGCGTATTTTTCCTTTCTGATCCGAAGTGAACCAAATAACGAATTCTGGGGCGAATAAGAATCAAAGCCAACAGTTACCTGCTGGATTTTAAGTTATCTCACTCAAGGTTATCTTTGTGTCTTACAGGTTTAGGTGGTGCTGGTAATGTGGAGTGTAGGGGTGCTCTGAAAAAGTGTCAAGTAGGTCCAAGCTTTTGCATCAATACAAATTAAAACATCCCCATTTTGGACGTCTTAAACACTTTCCATGTACATACCTGCATTTGTATTTGCATACAGGAGACATGAAGTTGTTCGTGATGCACCGATCGTGGAGGCTTTTATGACAAGATGGCCTGGTCTACATTCAAGAGGTATGGCCTGACTCGGGGCGGCCGTGGTGTAGTGGTAATGGCAGTCGACCCCTGATCGGAAGGTTGGAGGTTCGAATCCCGCATCCGCCCACCATGTGTCGTTGTGTCCCTGGGCAAGACACTTAACCCCGAGTTGCTCCCGGTAGGTCTGGATGGCGCCTTGCAAGGCAGGCTACCACTACCGGTGTATGAATGTCTGAATGAATGGGTGGATGGCTGGTATTGTAAAGCGCTTTGGGGCTCCTCACAGGGGGCTGGAAAGTGCTATATAAATAAGCTCCATTTACCATCCATTTACCATAAAAGTTTTTTTGGATGCAGTGTTAATCTAAGATGTCTATAGGCACATTTACTTCACTGTTCACTTCGGCAACAGGAGTGATTGTGGCCTTCTTCCAGATGTTGAACATTTGAAGCTCAGTCCTTTGTGCTCATTTTTTTCAGATAAACGCTGAGTTTAAGAGAATTACCCCCATACCACTTCAAAGTTCTTCTCTCAACTGGATCTCCACTTTGACAACCTGATGAAGCTGTTCAAAAGAAGAGGAGGACAGCTTGGACAAAAGCTTAGTCAAACTGAAAAGTTACATTTCACTGATTTAATGTCATGTTGATTACATGTTCAAAATGTTTTTAGAAATCTTACATACTTTTCTAAATCATTTTATCTTTTATATTAATATGTAAAAGAGCAACTTTTAAGCTGTAGTATTTCCCCTGTACAAAAATGTTTTTTAAACATTTGTTTAGACTATCACTATGTTATTACATAGTAATCAGTAAGACGTGTGACAAATAACTGGTGAAAAAATTAGAACTGTTCATTTAAATAAAGCTTAATTGTTCAGCAGCACTCGCATTCTTTGTCTTTCTTGTCAAAGATCAGTTTCTTTTTTAGTTCTTCTTTTACATTAGAATGGTACCGGTATATAGATAACTTTACAAAATTACCGGGGTACCGGTAAGTAGGATTTAAAGCTGTAACATGTGTTCCATTAACATGATAGCATCATGTTTGCATAACACAATTCCATTGAGTAATACTGGCAATCAAAAATAAGCTGGTGTTATTCATTATATTATTGTTGCTGAAACATAAAAAACATTCTTGATAATACATAATATATTTACATTATAGTAACAGATAAAATGTTTTTAATTTCAACTTAATATTTTAAAGTAATCTTATGTAAATAAAATATGTTGATTTGACAAGCTATAACTGTTTGAGGGAAAAAGGGAAAATATGTCAGTTTTATTTATTCGCATTGTGTGGGACGGATGTACACAATAAAATTAAGTAAGTTGAACAGCTTTTTTTTTCAGTGTGTGCTCAGGCCTTCAGCATTAATCATTCACAGCTGGTCCTCATTCTAATCACCTCAGGTGCTCCTCACTGTCTCGTTTGTGTCAGTATATAAACTCTGTGTATTCACTCCTTGAGCACCGGGGCTTTGTCTTTCCACGGTGTATGATCTGCTCATCTCCTCTCCTCTCAGTAAGTGTTTTTTGTTCCATCAGCATTATTATTTTTGTTAAATAAATCATTGTTCATTTTACATTCGTGAGCCAGTCTGTTTTTCTGCACGTGGGTTCAAACATTAAGCAGCAGATCATGACAGCCAAAGAACAAGATGGCTCGACACAATCATGACAACAATGACTATGCCAATTGTGGAATTGAAAGAAAGACATGATGTGTTTAGTTTTGTGTTTGTGAGGCTGAAGAAATGATGTTAAACCAAAGCAGCACAGGGTGAAGACCTTTAAACACATGTCACCTGCCACCTTCAGAAGATCACCTAGGCATGGCAGCCATTTTGATTAAAGCTCATAATTCTGCACAACTCATTGTAATTAGAACATGTGTCATGGTGACTCTCAGCTACTACCACAGCTTGTTTTAGCTCAGTGTCTGTGGACATACGTGCTGAAGACTTTCTGCTGTCTAAGAAAGTTGTCTAGTTGTCGTGACCCTCTTGAATTAGGTCGACTCCAAACGTTCAACCCTTTACATGTTCACCCATCATGAGCTTCTTTTCATGGTGGGCTCTAGACGCAGCTGCTCGGTCCTACCTGCAGTGCTGCGGGGCTCCGACACATAAACAGCCACGGAGGACAGAGGCAGGTGCAGCAGCCACGTGCACTCGGACTCGGACCTGGAGGACGTGTGGAGGCAGCTGTGCAGCTGGTCCCACTGCACCAGCTGGAAGCCCAGCCGGACCCAGCGCTCCAGCCGGCCCGGGGCCTCGCTGCTCACCGGGGCCAAGGAGCGCACGACGCCCAGGACGGAGAGAAACGGTGTGAGGAGCTGCAGGAAGTGCATGCTCGCCCTTCCACAGCCTGAAGGTCTAAATGTGAGGAGCTCTTCAGGTTCACCTGGACTGGACCTCACTTCTTCTCTTCAGAGTTTCAGAGTGAGACTCGTTTTGTTCAGCACCACAGGGAGTCCTGCAGCTTCTTCTGCTCCATCCACTCGCTGGCTCTCAGGCTCCTCACTGCACTTCTTCTTGTGCTTCCTGCATTCTTCTGGATTTTAGAAAAAAACAAAAGATGTCCAGTTTTCTTCTAAGGCAGAACTTTCCCTCCAGTTCCTCTTCAGGATTTTTTTGTTTGTTTCACGTTTGTGAAGAAGAAGTGATGCTCGAGCTCCAGAGGACGGAGTCAGACTGTCCTGCAGGACGTCTGCAGCTGCTGCACGCCCTCTCTCTCTCTTTCACACACACATACACACACACGCACACACACACACACACACACGCACGCACACACACACACGCACGCACACACACACAGGTTGGTCTTTGAGGTTTAGCTGGACTTTTTCGCCAAACCCGCCCGGTGGTGGTTTACGGGGACTACCGCTTCCCGAGGTCCTAGCGACCTGGGGCCAAGCTCAGAGCACTCTAAAAAATCTGAAAACATTTTGGGTCACTTTAGCTTTCCGATAGGAGCTTCACAGCATTTTTTACAGCGCCCTGAACACCCAGACTCCATTGTGGTTTACATGGACTTTTATAATGTGGTTTATATGAACAAAACAAACATTATGGGGACTTTAAAGCGACAATTACGTTGCATTTAAACTCCACCTACTTAACATAAAATTAACATAAAACACACAAATGTGATAGGACACTGCATTAGAACTGCTTTTTGAACTGTTTTTATTTAACAAAAAATGGGCACATACTTTATTTATATTCACTAACAAAACCACAAATGTTTCAAATAAAATAAAAACTTAAATACTGGTGACATATTTACATATTATAAAACATATTAACATTATAAACATATTTATAAAACAAATAATACTTTTTCTACAGGGTTCATTACAACCCACTGTAAAGTACAGGTGATCCCCGACTTACGAGTGACAAAAGACTTCCTCAGTCTGAGATGACATATTTACATATTATAAAACATATTAACATTATAAACATGAACATATTCATAAAACAAAATTATACTTTTTTACAGGGTTCATCACAACCCTCTGTAAAGTACAGGTTATCCCTGACTTACGAGCGACAAAAGACTTCCTTAGTCTGAGATATAATAATAATAATTATAATAATAATCATTTTATTTAAAAACGCCTTTCAGGACACCCAAGGACACTTAACAAACCAATACAGTTCAAACATTATCAGCGACAAATTGAAATATAAAATACATAAATATTATAAAATGCAAAATAATAAAAATACATTTCAGATGACATATTTACATATTATAAAACATATTAACATTATAAACATGAACATATTTATAAACAAAATTATACTTTTTTTTACAGGGGTCATCCAAACCCACTGTAAAGTACAGGTGATCCCCGACTTACGAGCGACGAAAGACTTCCTCAGTCTGAGATGCTGTATTCAGCTCAGTCTTATAAATAAAGACTTCCTCTGTGTGAGATGCTGCATTAAGCTCAGTCTTATAAATAGCACCCTCTCACAGTGGATCAACCAGTTTGCAGGTCCCCCTTGATCATGTGAGCAGCTGGTTTTGGCTGTCATCAGCAAACTGGTTGATCCACAGTGAGAGGGTGCTATTTATAAGACTGAGCTGAATACAGTATCTCAGACTGAGGAAGTATTTCAGATGAAAGACTTCATCAGTCTGAGATACTGTATTCAGTTCAGTCTGATAAATAAAGACTTCCTCAGTCTGAGGTGCTGCATTCAGCTCAGTCTTATAAATAAAGACTTCCTCAGTCTGAGATGCTACATTCAACTCAGTCTTATAAATAAAGACTTCCTCAGTCTGAGATGCTACATTCAACTCAGTCTTATAAATAAAGACTTCCTCAGTCTGAGGTGCTACATTCAACTCAGTCTTATAAATAAAGACTTCCTCAGTCTGAGATGCTACATTCAACTCAGTCTTATAAATAAAGACTTCCTCAGTCTGAGATGCTACATTCAACTCAGTCTTATAAATAAAGACTTCCTCAGTCTGAGGTGCTGCATTCAGCTCAGTCTCATAAATAGCACCCTTTCACAGTGGATCAACCAGTTTGCTGATGACAGCCAAAACCAGCTGCTCACATGATCAAGGAGGACCATCAGCCTAATCATGTGATCATGTGATCAGCTGGTTTCGGCTGTCAACAGCAAACTGGTTGATGCACTGTGAGAGGGTGCTATTTATGAGACTGAGCTGAATACAGTATCTCAGACTGAGGATGAGGAAGTCTTTACAAGGATTGTAAAGAAGGACTTTATATTCATAACTCAGAAATGAAATTGAAATTTCTAATGTTTACAAATATAGTTTTACGTTTAGTTGTGATTTTGTTTTGCCTATCTTTTTTTCCAAACATACTGACTATTATTTTAATTTTAAATAATACATTTCCTTTTAATAGTGTTCAAACCATACCCTGGTTGCTACAACTGTGTCATCCTTGGACAAGTGTGATCAATGCCTTGGACCTGTTTCTTCCTTCAAGTGGCTTATATATATATTTTTTTTTTACATACATACTATACAATTAAAACGTAGTATAATAGCTGAAATTTTACAATTTTAAATAGACAATACCCTAAATGATTTATATAATACAATAAATCAAACTCTTGTAACTGAGTCCTCATGGCCTAATGAGACAATCCTATATAAGTAAAGGTTGAATGAATTCAAGTTGTTGTAACTGGTCACACAGTGATAAGTGTCATTTAATAGTGAGTGTTTTACTTATGTATGTTCTACAGCCCTGTCGTTTTAAAAAGTATGCATTAAAAAATTCAGTTTGTTCTGGAATTTGGCATGGATCCTACCTTAAACAAATTAATGACAACTTTTAACACCCATCACAGGTGAGCATCTACATACATTTATTTTCTATTGCTTTCAGGGAGCTAAAAATTTAAATTGTTACTCTTAATTTCAGGAAAAATAATGTTTTAAACATTTTAGGATTGACCCATCATCAGATGAGGAAAACTCAGTAGGCTCTGAGCGACATGAAATAACTGATGATCCGCTTGATAAGGACTACGTACTAAATTCAGAAACGGATTATGAAGATTCTGATGCAATCATCCCCCTTCAGTCTAGCCAGTCCAAAGTTGGACAGATTCAGGGAAAAGCAGCAATATCTGATCCTAATATGTCAGTCACAACTTCCCTTGTTTTTCCCAGCACATCAAAATGTTGTTTTCCTCCTGACACAAGTAATATTGGTGAAAACACATTTAAAACATCAGGCCAAGCCACTTCTACCACATACTCAAAGCATAAACCAGTCAGTCAAGATGAGCTTCTCAAACAGGAATCGTCAAGGTAGATTACAAGTGTTAAAAACTACTGTTTTGTTTGTGGTAAGCTACAAAATAAAATTTCACACCATTTAAAAACACACAAGACGTATCCTGAAAATATCCATGCGTTTTTCCTTCCCAAGGATTCTAAAGAGCGCAAAGTTTTATTAGAAAAAATAAGAAACAAGGGAAATTTTAAGCATAACTCTGCAGTTTTACAAGGTAAACAAGGGACATTGAAAGTGAAGAGAAAGCCTAAAGCAAAGGTAGTAGCTGGATCATTTATTCACTGTATCTACTGTCAAGGTATGTACATTCAAAAGGAACTATGGAGCCATGTCCGTAGATGCCCCTGTAAACCAGAAAATATGGATCTGGATAATCCACTTGGAAGAACTGAAGTGCTAGGTTTGGCTTCGGCTAATGAATCTGCATTCTATCATCAAATCTCAAGTGGAGTTTGAAAGCTCATTAACAGTATGAAACAAGATGATGTTACCCTGATGCATGCTCAATAATACAGGTAGAAATATCCAAAATAGCTAAGTCTGGTCCTCTGGAAATTCAAAAAAACAAAACAAAGCAAAAAAATTGTAGAAATGTTTCGTCTTTCATCCGAAAGACTTCCTCAGTCTGAGATGCTGTATTCAGATCAGTCTTATAAATAGCACTCTCTCACAGTGGATCAACCAGTGGATTAACCAGCCTGAAACCAGCTGCTCACATGATCAAGGAGGACCATCAGCATGACGATGGATCGTTAGCACCCTGATGGTTGTTTGCTATTCACAGAGGGCTGAGTGATACTAGCAATAACAGCATTGTAAGAGGGGGACAGTTGAACCCGGAGGCATCCACCCCTGTTTAATGATGGACGGTTTCTTTAAGTAAAGGAGGCCATCTTTGTGAAAAGAAACCGTCCATCATTAAACAGAGGTGGTTCAAAGACCCGACTCATCCAGCACACACACTCTTTGCACCACTCCCCTCAGGACGGAGGTTGAGGAGCATCAAATGTAGAACCACTAGACTGAGGAACAGCTTCTACCCTGAGGCTGTTAGACTCATGAATAAATAAATAATAAGAATAATCACTGCAAAATATCACAACATGCTGATGCTGATCTGTTTTCTTGTTGCTGTGTTCATCTGTGACCATCTGCTCATACAGACTCATGTTCGTGCTGCTGTTTGTAATGATGTTTCCCTATTATATTAGGGCTTAGTGTATTTCTATTTTATGTTTTTCTTAGTTATATCCTAGATGTTATTACTGTTTTTCTCTCACATTTTGTTGTTGGATGTAACTTTGGATGTTCTTGGTTGATATTATTATTGATTTTACTTGATTTTATCACTTTTTTTTTTAAGCAGGCCTATTCTGCCTCCACATGATTCTGTCTTTAATCTTAGTTGATATCATTATTGATTTTACTTGATTTTATCACTTGTTTTATTTGTTGTAGCACTTTGAGATTTTTATTAATGAAAAGTGTGGTATAAATTGAATTTATTATTATTATTATGTAACTTAAGAGTCTGTTTCTTTTTCAGAAACAATCATGTCTAACACTGAATGTTAGGAAACACCTTGTATCTGTGACTTTCCTTCCATTGATTACAGTGACATTATCTACATGAATGCTCCTACAAGCACCTGCAGATGTTGTCTATCATGGTGCATCCTGCAGATGTTGGATGTTGTCTATCATGGTGCATCCTGCAGATGTTGGATGTTGTCTATCATGGTGCATCCTGCAGATGTTGGATGTTGTCTATCATGGTGCATCCTGCAGATGTTGGATGTTGTCTATCATGGTGCATCCTGCAGATGTTGGATGTTGTCTATCATGGTGCATCCTGCAGATGTTGGATGTTGTCTATCATGGTGCATCCTGCAGATGTTGGATGTTGTCTATCATGGTGCATCCTGCAGATGTTGGATGTTGTCTATCATGGTGCATCCTGCAGATGTTGGATGTTGTCTATCATGGTGCATCCTGCAGATGTTGGATGTTGTCTATCATGGTGCATCCTGCAGATGTTGGATGTTGTCTATCATGGTGCACTAAGATTCATAACTGGTTGTGATTATCGTACCCACCACTGCACCCTGTATTCACTGGTTAACTGGACATCATTAACTTCACACAGACTCTTCCACTGGTACATTTTCATCTTTAAATCACTTCTTGGTCTGCTGCCCTCATACATCTCCTCCTACATGTCTTTGCGTGAGTGCAGCTACAGCGTGCGCTCTCAGGACATGATTACCTGCAGTGTTCCGTCAGTGAGGACTGAACTTGGAAAAAGGGCCTTCTCCTACTCTGCTCCTGCTTCATGGAATATCTTACAAAAAGATCTGAAGCTCTCGACCTTGACCTCTCTAAATGGTTTTAAGAATCTTTTGGAATCCTGGCAAAAACCAATGCAGATTTGTTCCTGTCTTTGATTTTGTACATCTACCTTGTGGTGTTTTGCTAGTTTTGATACTTTGCATTTCACTTTGTATTTCTCTTTTCTGTTGTTTGTTGTTTAAGGAAATTCTACCATTGCTGTTCATCATTCTTTAGTTTGTAGCAGGTCGCTTTTGTAAATGAGCCCTCGAGGCTCAATGAGATTTACCTGACTAAATAAAGGTTGAATGAATGGATGAATGAATGAGTAACTGGGACCCTGTGTACATAATCTTGTTTCATCACATGTACCACATGCGGTGCAAATGACAATAAAAATTCTCTGACTCTGACTCTGATAAAAGTTGCAGACCTCTGGACTAGCTGAATACATGTAAAAATATGAAAAAGTTACAAAACAATTCTCAAGTTTTCACCAAATGCACGTGACTTATATTCTGATTTACCTGCTTCACATTGCAGACAACGTGATGATGTAACAACGCTGTTTAGGTAAGGTGGGGTGGTCTGTCTACTCACTCCACTTTGAGGTGAAATAAATGAAAAATAAGAGCAGATTTAGCACAAAAATCACATTGAAAACATTAAAACCTTTCTACCCTGTGATCGTAACATACCCTAATAACGTATGTTAAATTACAGCGTTCATTGTTCGTCATGCTGTTATCAGAGTCAGAGAGTCTTTATTGTCATTTGCACCGCATGTGGTACATGTGATGAAAACGAGATTATGTACACGGGGTCCCAGTTACATTCAACAACAAAAAACTGTAAGAGAAGAACAGTAGTAACATCTAAGATATGAACTAAGAAAAACATCAGCTAAAAATACACTAAGCACCAATGTAATAGAAAAACATTATAAACAGCAGCACGAACATGAGTCTTTATGAGCAGATGGTCACAGATGAACACAGCAACAAGAAAACAGATCAGCATCAGCATGATGTGATATTTTGCAGTGATTATTCTTATTATTTATTTATTCATGAGTCTAACAGCCTCAGGGTAGAAGCTGTTCCTCAGTCTAGTGGTTCTACATTTGATGCTCCTCAACCTCCTTCCTGAGGGGAGTGGGGCAAAAAGTGTGTGCTGGGTGAGTGTGGTCCTTCATGATGCAGGTGGCTCTTTTCCTGCCTCTGGAGGTGTAAATGTCTGTGATAGTGGGGAGACTGACTCCAACAGACCTGTGTGCAGCCTTCACCATACTCTGTAAAGCTTTTCTTTCTTCAACTGTGCAGCCTCCATGCCACACGTTGATGCTGGAGCACAGGATGCTCTCCATTGCACACCTGTAGAAGGATGTGAGGACTGGGCTGCTCAGACCAGCTCGTCTCAGCCGTCTGAGGAAGTAGAGTCTCTGATGACCTTTTTTGATCAGGGCGGTGGTGTTGTCAGTCCTCACCTCCTTCTACAGGTGTGCAATGGAGAGCATCCTGTGCTCCAGCATCAACATGTGGCATGGAGGCTGCACAGCTGCCGAAAGAAAAGCTCTGCAGAGAGTGGTGAAGGCTGCACAGAAGATGTTGGAGTCAGTCTCCCCACCATCACAGACATCTACACCTCCAGATGCAGGAAGAGGGCCACCTGCATCATGAAAGACCTCACTCACCCAGCACACTCACTCTTTGCCCCACTCCCCTCAGGACAGAGGTTGAGGAGCATCAAATGTAGAACCACTAGACTGAGGAACAGCTTCTACCCTGAGGCTGTTAGACTCATGAATAAATAAACAATAAGAATAATCACTGTGAAATATCACATCATGCTGATGCTGATCTGTTTTCTTGTTGCTGTGTTCATTTGTGACCGTCTGCTCATACAGACTCATGTTCGTGCTACTGTTTGTAATGATGTTTCCCTATTATATATTAGGGCTTAGTGTATTTCTATTTGATGTTTTTCTTAGTTATATCCTAGATCAGTGGTCCCCAAACGTTTTCCTGTGAGGGCCACATAACTTTTCCCTTCTCTGGTGGGGGGCCGGAGTCAGTTTTTAACAGGAGAAAGTGTGACGATTGCAGGAGTGCCTAAATCAGGGGTGCCCAACCTTTTTTGAACCAAGAGTTACTTTTGAAGTCGGCAGTTTGCCGAGAGCTACTCGTCCAGTCTCAGTATCAAAAAACAAAATTTTTCATCTCCCTACTCCTCACTTCTTTAAAGTAAATAAAACAGAACGTAATGTGTTGCTAGTTTTATTTAATTAAAGTATTTTATCAAAGTAAAAGGACGCAATATTTGAAAAGCACACCATATTTTTTAAAGAAACGAATAAACAATGAACTGAACAATATAAAACTCCCTCATTTACACTAACTATTTACAAAAAGTGACTTACAAAGGTGCAGATTTACAAATCTCCAACAACTATTTCAAACCTCAATAAAACCTAAATATCAAAACTAGGCAGCTGCTCTGTGCAGCAGGATGGTGTCATCTGGTGCAAGCTGTATAAAATAAATGTGTCTCTACCTTAGTGGCACTTCTGACACTGAGAGGAGGAGGCGCGGGGCAGTATGAGGTGGTTGGGAGGCGCAGGCAGGTCTCCAGATGATCATCAGTCATTGTGGATCTGTTTTTGGACTTGATGATTTTCATGTGTGAAAAAGCAGACTCACACAGGTAGGTAGATCCAAAAAGTGCTGTTAAGTTCAAAGCACATCTTCGGATGTAAGGATACTTTTCTTCTGAGAGCAGACTCCAGAACTCTCCATCCACGCCAGGTGATGCTCGAATTACAGATGAGGCAAATAGACTTTGAATTAGAATAAACAAAAAAATACTCCTCCTCCCACTCTGTGTGAAAATAATACGTTTTTGTTTGCTTGTTTGCTAGTTTTCCATCCATGTTTACTGTGCACCGACAGTTCCACTGCTGTCCTAAAGTCTCGTGAGAGCGCTGTGTCACCGCACCCAAAACTCGCAAGACTATGTCTGTGAGAATACAAGATGAGGAGGGCTGAGGAAAGCGTTGCTGCGCATTGGAATATCGTCACTCCTCCCACCCCCCACCCCAGCTAGCTCCCTTTATGTGAAAGGGAGACAATTCAACTTACTCCTTCATCTTTAAAAACTGTGTTAGGATAGGCTAAGTACTTGGTGACCGTACAGTACTGTACATGTATTCATTTGTAAAAAAAAAAAAAAAAAAAAAATAAAATTTTTTATTTTTTTTTTACTATTGTTCTGGGGGCCGGACCAAATGTGGGGGC
>JBBPBX010055044.1:0-23241 GCA_038048925.1 Garcialebias charrua | reverse complement strand
TAGTGCAGTGACTTAGACCACTGTGCCACCATGACATGTAGGATTTGTAAAGTGATGTGCATTTGGCTGTACTAAAAGTTGGCAATTACAAACTAAATGGTACTTTTTGAATAACGTTTCTGTTGTGCACCTGTAAGATGTAGCTGGAACCTAGTTTAAGTCCCTTTCAGTCATGCTAAATCCAGATAATAACTAATGTAAGTGCTTGTGCAGGCTCTGAGCTGGACCTTTTTGCTACAAGATCTTGAAATAGAGGAGTTAAATATCTGGGGAAAGACAGTAGTAGTAATCAAGAAAGTATGTCAGAAGTGGGATTTGAACCCACGCCTCCAGGGGAGACTACGACCTGAACGTAGCGCCTTAGACCGCTCGGCCATTCTGACATGAATGCTTTCCAATAAAAGTGAAGTGTAAAGGGCTGTTTGAGAAGTCAGCCCTTGCAAACTAATTAGTACGCTTTGAATAGTGTTTCAGCCTTGAACCTGTAAGATGTCAGGGGAAATGAGTTTTAGTCCATTTCAGTCTTGCTTAAACTAGATAATAATTATGGTTGACTGAATGTGCACTCATTGTACAAGACCTGTTGGATACCAAGTCTTGACTTACTGGAGCAATTTACCTGGGGACATACAGTAGAAGTAATCAAGAAAGAATGTCAGAAGTGGGATTTGAACCCACGCCTCCAGGGGAGACTGCGACCTAAACGCAGCGCCTTAGACCGCTCGGCCATCCTGACAAGTAACTGTTTAGATACAGTGAAAAGTATCAGGTTGTAAAAGACGTTGGCCCTGAAAAGCTAAACATTACACATTGAATAATCTTTCAGTATTATCCCTTGTCAGATATAGATGGAATGAAGTTGAAGTTTTTCAAGTCATGCTTGAACCCTATAAGACCCACAAGTGAAGGTATACGCTTTGTACAAGACCTGTTGGACAACAGATCTTTACATAGAAGAGTCACTTACCTGGCAATGTACAGTAGAGGTTAATAGGAACTTGAGTCAGAAGTGGGATATGAACCCATGCCTCCAGGGGAGACTGCAACCTTAACACAGCGCTTTAGACGACCCGACCGCCCTTGATGTTTATGCTGTTCTGTAAATTGTAATGGGCTGTATGAAAATTTGGCGCTTACTAAATAGTAGGTTTTGTCTATTGCTTCAGTTGTGCACCTTTAAAATGAAGCTAGAAGGCAGTTTAATCTCTTTCACTCATGCTTAAACCAAATAATTACAGAAAGGAAATGGGTATGCTTTGTA
Organism: Garcialebias charrua; assembly: GCA_038048925.1. Lineage (NCBI taxonomy): Eukaryota > Metazoa > Chordata > Actinopteri > Cyprinodontiformes > Rivulidae > Garcialebias > Garcialebias charrua. Next base: position 21,980 of record JBBPBX010055044.1, on the reverse strand, counting down.
GAAGACCTGTTTGATGGCAGATCTTGACAGAGGAGTGTATTACATGGCCACATACACTAGCAGTAATCAAGAAAAATTATCAGTAATGGGATTTGAACCCACGGCTCATGCAGAGAATGCGATCATAGTGCAGTGACTTAGACCACTGTGCCACCATGACATGTAGGAATTTTGTAAAGTGATGTGCATTTGGCTGTACTAAAAGTTGGCAATTACAAACTAAATGGTACTTTTGAATAACGTTTCTGTTGTGCACCTGTAAGATGTAGCTGGAACCTAGTTTAAGTCCCTTTCAGTCATGCTAAATCCAGATAATAACTAATGTAAGTGCTTGTGCAGGCTCTGAGCTGGACCTTTTTGCTACAAGATCTTGAAATAGAGGAGTTAAGTATCTGGAGAAAGACAGTAGTAGTAATCAAGAAAGTATGTCAGAAGTGGGTTTTGAACCCACGCCTCCAGGGGAGACTACGACCTGAACGTAGTGCCTTAGACCGCTCGGCCATCCTGACAAGTAACTGTTTAGATACAGTGAAAAGTATCAGGTTGTAAAAGACGTTGGCCCTGAAAAGCTAAACATTACACATTGAATAATCTTTCAGTATTATCCCTTGTCAGATATAGATGGAACGAAGTTGAAGTTTTTCAAGTCATGCTTGAACCCTATAAGACCCATAAGTGAAGGTATACGCTTTGTACAAGACATGTTGGACATCAGATCTTTACATAGAAGAGTCAATTACCTGGCAATGTACAGTAGAGGTTAATAGGAACTTGAGTCAGAAGTGGGATATGAACCCATGCCTCCAGGGGAGACTGCAACCTTAACACAGCGCTTTAGACGACCCGACCGCCCTTGATGTTTATGCTGTTCTGTAATGTGTAATGGGCTGTATGAAAATTCGGCGCTTACTAAATAGTAGGTTTTGTCTATTGCTTCAGTTGTGCACCTTTAAAATGAAGCTAGAAGGCAGTTTAATCTCTTTCACTCATGCTTAAACCAAATAATTACAGAAAGGAAATGGGTATGCTTTGTAGAAGACCTGTTTGATGGCAGATCTTGACAGAGGAGTGTATTACATGGCCACATACACTAGCAGTATTCAAGAAAAATTATCATTAATGGGATTAGAACCCACGGCTCATGCAGAGAATGCGATCATAGTGCAGTGACTTAGACCACTGTGCCACCATGACATGTAGGAATTTTGTAAAGTGATGTGCATTTGGCTGTACTAAAAGTTGGCAATTACAAACTAAATGGTACTTTTTGAATAACGTTTCTGTTGTGCACCTGTAAGATGTAGCTGGAACCTAGTTTAAGTCCCTTTCAGTCATGCTAAATCCAGATAATAACTAATGTAAGTGCTTGTGCAGGCTCTGAGCTGGACCTTTTTGCTACAAGATCTTGAAATAGAGGAGTTAAGTATCTGGGGAAAGACAGTAGTAGTAATCAAGAAAGTATGTCAGAAGTGGGATTTGAACCCACGCCTCCAGGGGAGACTACGACCTGAACGTAGCGCCTTAGACCGCTCGGCCATTCTGACATGAATGCTTTCCAATAAAAGTGAAGTGTAAAGGGCTGTTTGAGAAGTCAGCCCTTGCAAACTAATTAGTACGCTTTGAATAGTGTTTCAGCCTTGAACCTGTAAGATGTCAGGGGAAATGAGTTTTAGTCCATTTCAGTCTTGCTTAAACTAGATAATAATTATGGTTGACTGAATGTGCACTCATTGTACAAGACCTGGGGCCTCATGTACAAAGACTTGCGTGGATTTCTTACTGAAAAGTGACGTACGGTCAAATCCAGAAAAGTGTCTACGCACAAAAAAATCCAGATTTATCAAACTGTGCGTACACCGGTATCCACGCACATTCCTTTTGTACATCACAATCAACGTGGAATTGAGCGCACATGAGAGAGTGGCCGACTCCGCCTTTGACACGCCTCCGTATAAATATGCAAAGTCATTTAAATATGCCATGCACGACAGGAATGTCGTCTCTGCTCCATTGCAAATCATGTCGGAACGTGGAAAAAAGAGGAACTTCACGGACTGTGAACAGGAATCACTTCTGAGTGAGGCAGAGAAGCACGGAAAAAGGCTTTATTTGGCACGCTCAGCGCAAAACAAACCATCCACTTTTAAATAAGAAGTTGACCAAGCTGCTCTTACATGCCTGTATAGGTTAGTGGTGAGCGCGCACGCCCTTCGTCCCAAAGGTCGTGAGATCGACTCCCGCATGGTACAACGTTTTTTTTATTTTGTTTATTCCAGATTTAAAGAACACAGGAAAACTATTTAATGAAACAACAAGAAATAGAACAATACATGAAATGAAAGGAAGCAGACGATTTCTTGTTTTGTAAATAGTTTTCATGTGTATTTAAATCTGGAAGGAAAAAAAAAAAACGTTGTACCATGCGAGATTCGAACTCATGACCTTTGGAACTAAAGGCAAGCACGCTACACACTGACCTAAACGTAGGCATATTGGTACAGCTTGGTTAACTTCTTATTTAAAGAAATCACATCTCATTGTTGTCAATATCGTTGCCACTATTTGGCGCATGCTTTTATATCCACTCATCTAATTGCGTCCATGTGGATGTAATAATCGTTAATCATGTGTGTTTGGTGGGATTAATGATTGTTTTCACATCATGGACACAGTTTCTCAGAATCACCTGTAAGTGTCGCCAAAGGAACAAAGACCACAGAAACGTGCGTACGCCAACAGGGGAGCTTGCGTGGAGGTGCGCAGATATTCACGTTCAGTTCAGTTTTGATACATACGGGGTTTTGCGTGGAAAGTGACGTGCGCACGGTTTTTGTGCGTGCGCATGGTTGATACATGAGGCTCCTGTTGGATACCAAGTCTTGACTTACTGGAGCAATTTACCTGGGGACATACAGTAGAAGTAATCAAGAAAGAATGTCAGAAGTGGGATTTGAACCCACGCCTCCAGGGGAGACTGCGACCTAAACGCAGCGCCTTAGACCGCTCGGCCATCCTGACAAGTAACTGTTTAGATACAGTGAAAAGTATCAGGTTGTAAAAGACGTTGGCCCTGAAAAGCTAAACATTACACATTGAATAATCTTTCAGTATTATCCCTTGTCAGATATAGATGTGTAAGAATTATGAGGAGGTCAATATTAATACTGACCTCTTTATCCTTAATTAATCTACTTATTCAGATTGAATAGTAAATTCACGGATTCTGTTCTTTTTCAGTTTACCCAATATTTCTGTGATCTTTATGATGGATAAATACACAAAGCCATTAAGTGACAAAGACGTTAACTTAGTTTGATATGTCAAAGAGACACTATCATTTATTTAAAATAAATCAACTAAATTAACACCATTACACTTGATTGACATGATTTCACTTTCTTTCAAATTAATACGTCAGCAAACTTAAATTTAACACAACAGACATAAATATTGGATGTTAACATATTTAGTCTGTGGGCATTTCAGCTTAAAATAGTTTCCAGCTTAGATAGAGAGGGAAAAGGTTTAGGAGGAGAAATTTATGGAGGAAGAAAAGTTAAGAGTCAGGGAGTTATCTTGATGTGTTTTAACCAGAAACATGGCAGTTCTCCGGCCGATTAAAGCTACACGTTGGTACCCTTGGCAAAGCATTTGACGACTTGTTACCTCGTGAAGATGGTCAGTCTCCCTCGGTCCAGTTTGGTCAGTTCGTTTACCATTCTCAGCGTCTCCAGACGTGCGCCTTGACTCGAACCGAAGTAACGGCAGCTCCTGGTGCTGTTGTTCAAGATAAGACGTTCCTTAAAGGAATGTCAATAAAAGAGAGCTTTTCAGCTGTTGAAGATGGCTTATAACTTGGCATGTTATAAGTCTTTAACTGAATGACATGGTCATTAGCGTGTTGACCAGACGATCATCAGTTCTTTGGAGAAGACCATAGTTTGAGGCTTACTCCAGCAGACTTCCAGAGAAAGTAAGATGTGAAGGTTTTAACTGAGACGTGACCCAGAAAATGTGTTCTTTCTGATTGGCCGAATGGCATCATAAGTTGATGTGAGGATGACATCAACATGTTGAAAGGGGGTCAAAAGATTAGTTTGTCAGAAAGATAAAGTGTTAGTTTCAGATGTCAGCATTTTATCATAAAACTGATTCCTTTGCTTTAACACTTTAACAAAATACTGTTGGTTTGATTAAAACAACGTCATTAAGCATCACATATGGGACCTATTAATGATAATAGCTTGATTATTAAATAGGACAAAAACAAAAGTCTTTGGGTGTCTAGATTGTCCTGAGCTCAAGCTAAAATGAATGAGATAAAGTGTTCCTTTTATCTTCACATGCAAGTTCGAGAGGAGAGGAGAAATCCTCCATGTACAACATTTTGAATTAAGCAGAGTATTTGATTTATCTGACATTAAAATGTACTGATGCTCTTACAAATAAAATTATTCATTTGATAACATTTGAATTAACAAAATTAAAAGAAGTCTCTGGATGACTTAATTGCACCTTTGACACAGCAGTGAAACACAGTTTAACTCTCACAGAATAACACAGCTTAAAAGCACACATCATGAAAATGACAAAAGTTATTCTTTTGATCACATCAGCCTAAAATCAAAGATAGAAATAGTCTCTTATTGGTGACTATGTTATCAGATTATAGCTAAATGAATAATTTTGTAGTAAATGTCTTGCTTTACTGAGAGGTCAGTAAAGGTCATCACTGGACAGTTCAAAAACCTTAATTTGATCCTGGGTAGGTCCACTACAGATGGAACGAAGTTGAAGTTTTTCAAGTCATGCTTGAACCCTATAAGACCCATAAGTGAAGGTATACGCTTTGTACAAGACATGTTGGACATCAGATCTTTACATAGAAGAGTCAATTACCTGGCAATGTACAGTAGAGGTTAATAGGAACTTGAGTCAGAAGTGGGATATGAACCCATGCCTCCAGGGGAGACTGCAACCTTAACACAGCGCTTTAGACGACCCGACCGCCCTTGATGTTTATGCTGTTCTGTAATGTGTAATGGGCTGTATGAAAATTCGGCGCTTACTAAATAGTAGGTTTTGTCTATTGCTTCAGTTGTGCACCTTTAAAATGAAGCTAGAAGGCAGTTTAATCTCTTTCACTCATGCTTAAACCAAATAATTACAGCAAGGAAATGGGTATGCTTTGTAGAAGACCTGTTTGATGGCAGATCTTGACAGAGGAGTGTATTACATGGCCACATACACTAGCAGTATTCAAGAAAAATTATCATTAATGGGATTAGAACCCACGGCTCATGCAGAGAATGCGATCATAGTGCAGTGACTTAGACCACTGTGCCACCATGACATGTAGGAATTTTGTAAAGTGATGTGCATTTGGCTGTACTAAAAGTTGGCAATTACAAACTAAATGGTACTTTTGAATAACGTTTCTGTTGTGCACCTGTAAGATGTAGCTGGAACCTAGTTTAAGTCCCTTTCAGTCATGCTAAATCCAGATAATAACTAATGTAAGTGCTTGTGCAGGCTCTGAGCTGGACCTTTTTGCTACAAGATCTTGAAATAGAGGAGTTAAGTATCTGGGGAAAGACAGTAGTAGTAATCAAGAAAGTATGTCAGAAGTGGGATTTGAACCCACGCCTCCAGGGGAGACTACGACCTGAACGTAGCGCCTTAGACCGCTCGGCCATTCTGACATGAATGCTTTCCAATAAAAGTGAAGTGTAAAGGGCTGTTTGAGAAGTCAGCCCTTGCAAACTAATTAGTACGCTTTGAATAGTGTTTCAGCCTTGAACCTGTAAGATGTCAGGGGAAATGAGTTTTAGTCCATTTCAGTCTTGCTTAAACTAGATAATAATTATGGTTGACTGAATGTGCACTCATTGTACAAGACCTGGGGCCTCATGTACAAAGACTTGCGTGGATTTCTTACTGAAAAGTGACGTACGGTCAAATCCAGAAAAGTGTCTACGCACAAAAAAATCCAGATTTATCAAACTGTGCGTACACCGGTATCCACGCACATTCCTTTTGTACATCACAATCAACGTGGAATTGAGCGCACATGAGAGAGTGGCCGACTCCGCCTTTGACACGCCTCCGTATAAATATGCAAAGTCATTTAAATATGCCATGCACGACAGGAATGTCGTCTCTGCTCCATTGCAAATCATGTCGGAACGTGGAAAAAAGAGGAACTTCACGGACTGTGAACAGGAATCACTTCTGAGTGAGGCAGAGAAGCACGGAAAAAGGCTTTATTTGGCACGCTCAGCGCAAAACAAACCATCCACTTTTAAATAAGAAGTTGACCAAGCTGCTCTTACATGCCTGTATAGGTTAGTGGTGAGCGCGCACGCCCTTCGTCCCAAAGGTCGTGAGATCGACTCCCGCATGGTACAACGTTTTCTTTATTTTGTTTATTCCAGATTCAAAGAACACAGGAAAACTATTTAATGAAACAACAAGAAATAGAACAATACATGAAATGAAAGGAAGCAGACGATTTCTTGTTTTGTAAATAGTTTTCATGTGTATTTAAATCTGGAAGGAAAAAAAAAAAAAACGTTGTACCATGCGAGATTCGAACTCATGACCTTTGGAACTAAAGGCAAGCACGCTACACACTGACCTAAACGTAGGCATATTGGTACAGCTTGGTTAACTTCTTATTTAAAGAAATCACATCTCATTGTTGTCAATATCGTTGCCACTATTTGGCGCATGCTTTTATATCCACTCATCTAATTGCGTCCATGTGGATGTAATAATCGTTAATCATGTGTGTTTGGTGGGATTAATGATTGTTTTCACATCATGGACACAGTTTCTCAGAATCACCTGTAAGTGTCGCCAAAGGAACAAAGACCACAGAAACGTGCGTACGCCAACAGGGGAGCTTGCGTGGAGGTGCGCAGATATTCACGTTCAGTTCAGTTTTGATACATACGGGGTTTTGCGTGGAAAGTGACGTGCGCACGGTTTTTGTGCGTGCGCATGGTTGATACATGAGGCTCCTGTTGGATACCAAGTCTTGACTTACTGGAGCAATTTACCTGGGGACATACAGTAGAAGTAATCAAGAAAGAATGTCAGAAGTGGGATTTGAACCCACGCCTCCAGGGGAGACTGCGACCTAAACGCAGCGCCTTAGACCGCTCGGCCATCCTGACAAGTAACTGTTTAGATACAGTGAAAAGTATCAGGTTGTAAAAGACGTTGGCCCTGAAAAGCTAAACATTACACATTGAATAATCTTTCAGTATTATCCCTTGTCAGATATAGATGGAATGAAGTTGAAGTTTTTCAAGTCATGCTTGAACCCTATAAGACCCACAAGTGAAGGTATACGCTTTGTACAAGACCTGTTGGACAACAGATCTTTACATAGAAGAGTCACTTACCTGGCAATGTACAGTAGAGGTTAATAGGAACTTGAGTCAGAAGTGGGATATGAACCCATGCCTCCAGGGGAGACTGCAACCTTAACACAGCGCTTTAGACGACCCGACCGCCCTTGATGTTTATGCTGTTCTGTAAATTGTAATGGGCTGTATGAAAATTTGGCGCTTACTAAATAGTAGGTTTTGTCTATTGCTTCAGTTGTGCACCTTTAAAATGAAGCTAGAAGGCAGTTTAATCTCTTTCACTCATGCTTAAACCAAATAATTACAGAAAGGAAATGGGTATGCTTTGTAGAAGACCTGTTTGATGGCAGATCTTGACAGAGGAGTGTATTACATGGCCACATACACTAGCAGTAATCAAGAAAAATTATCAGTAATGGGATTTGAACCCACGGCTCATGCAGAGAATGCGATCATAGTGCAGTGACTTAGACCACTGTGCCACCATGACATGTAGGAATTTTGTAAAGTGATGTGCATTTGGCTGTACTAAAAGTTGGCAATTACAAACTAAATGGTACTTTTTGAATAACGTTTCAGTTGTGCACCTGTAAGATGTAGCTGGAACCTAGTTTAAGTCCCTTTCAGTCATGCTAAATCCAGATAATAACTAATGTAAGTGCTTGTGCAGGCTCTGAGCTGGACCTTTTTGCTACAAGATCTTGAAATAGAGGAGTTAAATATCTGGGGAAAGACAGTAGTAGTAATCAAGAAAGAATGTCAGAAGTGGGATTTGAACCCACGCCTCCAGGGGAGACTACGACCTGAACGTAGCGCCTTAGACCGCTCGGCCATTCTGACATGAATGCTTTCCAATAAAAGTGAAGTGTAAAGGGCTGTTTGAGAAGTCAGCCCTTGCAAACTAATTAGTACGCTTTGAATAGTGTTTCAGCCTTGAACCTGTAAGATGTCAGGGGAAATGAGTTTTAGTCCATTTCAGTCTTGCTAAACCCATACTGACTGCTACTTAAAATATTTTGTTTATCAATAAATTGATCCAATCTGGTCACAAATAGTTTTTCTAGAATTTTTGAGAACTGTGGTAACAAGGATATTGGCCTATAATTATTGAATACACATTTATCACCATTTTTAAAAAGAGGAATTACCTTTGCTACTTTCATGTTATCTGGAAATATTCCTGTTGAAAAAGATAAATTGCATATATATGTAAACGGTTCAATAACATAACTCATTATTTCTTTTACGAACATCATATCCATGTCCACCCAGTCTTTTGATCTCTTGTCTGAGAGATTTTTTACCATTTTCATAATTTCCTCTTTGTTAGTTCCATTAAGAAAAATACTGTTGGTGCAACTTTTAATTGAATGACACACATTATTATCTACTTTTGGTATTTTAGCTGCAAGGCTTGATCCAATATTTACAAAATATTGATTAAATTCATTTACGATATCATTCTCATCATGTATTTCTTTGTCATCTTTCACAAAATATTTTGCAATGTTCGTTTTCGCTTTATGACTTTTTAGAACATCATTTAACATCATAAATGAGAGCAGACAGGAAGCAGCACCATCCATTTCAGTTGGAAACGTAAGCACAGAAGTCAGCTGACTTTTTTCTAAAGCTAGAAATGAGGAGGAAGATTTTGAGCTAACGTTAGCTTGGAAGCGTTGCCTTCTACAAATGAGGTTCAACCTGAGCTAACAATGGCAGCTAACTTTACTGAAGAAACTTCTACAGTAGAAGATCTAACAAAACCAGGTAATGCTTCAAGTACCAAGAGTCTGAGCTGGTGAGGGTGCTGGACTTTGAGGACTTGGTTTGTGACTTTGCAAATAAAAAGACCAGAAAGAACTTCTAAAGGTAAGAACCACTGTACTTTCTGTGAAATGAGTAGTCCAATATAAACTTATGACTGTGCAGATAATAAATGTACAGTATTTTGTTTATTTGATATACTGTTTGCATAACATTAATCTTGCATAACTGTGGTTTGATGCTGAGAGTTGGTGCTACAACAGGTTTTGCAGAGTGTGAAGTTGCCCAGATCACTTGATGACTGTTCTAATGCAACCTACACTCAGCTGTGTTATGTGATGGAATTGTTATATCGTCAGCTCAGCTAGCATGAATGTTCACTTCAGTCACAGTGTTCAGCCTGACACTAGTGCTTATATTTATCACTGTATGTTTATGTTTATGTTTGACTTTTAATTGAATGAACACAGCACTACAGGTTGGGTTGTCTTGTTCTTTTTTTCTTTTTTTTTGTTTAGATTTTGTGATTTTATTGAGATGTTGTATGGTCTGGAGACAGTGTCATTGACAAAAAGACAGGAGAAAGAACTGGAAGTAGCAGAAATGAAGATGCTGAGGTTCTCCTTAGGAGTGACAAGGATGGATAAGATTCAGGAATGAGATCATCAGAGGTACAGCACATGTTGAACAACTGGGAGATAAAGTTAGGGAGGCCAGACTGAGATGGTTTGGACATGTCCAGAGGAGGGACAGTGGGTATATTGGTAGAAGGATGTTAGAAATGCAGCTGCCAGGAAAAAGACACAGAGGGAGGCCAAAGAGGAGATATATGGATGCAGTTAGAGAGGACATGAAGGTAGTTGGAGTGAGGACAGAGGATGCAGAGGACAGAGTGAGGTGGAGGAGGATGACTCGCTGTGGAGACCCCTGAAAAGGGAAAAGCCAAAAGAAGAAGAAGAAGTTTCTTCACAGCACTGTATTAGGAGTGGTCACAGAGCCGCTGTTCAACTTGAAGCAAATAAAATATTTGTTGAAAAAAATATGCCCCCTTGAAAAAATAGAATGCCCCCCATTTGAATTGTTTCTGCAGCCGGGTCTGGTTTGGGGTACAGCGTGTAAGACTATAATCCTATTTTTACTTTACAGAAAAGAGCTATAAGAATTATTACAAGAAAACGTTACTGCCGTCCATCAAATGTTTTGTTTTGCAAATTGAAGTTGCTGAAGTTTTATGATTTGGTTGACTATACAGTAATATTCTTTTTGTTTTGTACAAAGCTCAGAACCTTACATTACCCTCAAATATCCAAACGCTTTTTATAAAAAGGAAAAGTACTTACAATCTTAAGGGAACAGATATTTTTGTTATACCACAGCATAGAATAGGTCTACTTTAAAAAAGATTCAAACTAGATTTCTGAATAAATATTCACAAGTTGGTTTATATCCTAATTACTATACATGGTTTAGTTAGTGTGATGAGTTATTTATCATGTTGTTGTTTTTTTTTAGTTTGAATTGAGTGTTTAAAACCCTTTTAAACCTAAGCCTCAAATTTCCGCCTGGCATTTTTACTTGTTTTTCACTAGAAAATATAAAGAAAATTTCCTATGGCCAAGTGCTTCAGCACATTTGTTCAGAATATTTAGATCTTTCAATATCTGGCATTATTTTACATTATACTTGTTACAAAACAACTATTAAAACTGTTTAACATCAAGAAAAAACAAAAAGCGAAATTAGATTTTAGAGATTTTATGCAAATAAAACACTGCATTTGAACATGAAGTACAGATTTTGCATCACAAATTAACAATTTCAACACTATAGAACATATTTACAATGTTTTTTTTATTCTCACTTATTTTTACAAATAAGAAACAGACTAACAATTCAAATTATTTACAGGCGAATTTCCCCTCCCTACATTTCTCATTATCTTCTACACAAACAAAGTACAAACTGATGAATATTATATCTTATAGACTAGATATACTATTCCAAAAACAAAATAAAATATAAAAAATAAAATAAAACTATATCATATTATATGTACCCAGTATAAAACTATTATCCACAAAGTAACAGCCCTCATTCATTCAGAAATAAAATTCAAAAAGTTATTAGATTGTTAGATCAAATGTTTTTTCAGCTTTTTCTTCAGAAGAACAAAAAGAAACTTCTCCAAATTCAAATCATCCAGGAATCTCCTTATTGTCTTTTTATTCCTTGAAATACATTTGTTTTTTGCTGAATCTTTGCTCTGCTGCTCATGTTTTCCTGCTCAAGCTGCACTCTGTTCGTGCTGAAGACAAAAGACTCGCTTTCCAGGGCGCTTGCAGCTGAGGGAGGGTGATTACCGTAATACCAGCAAAAACAGCCTAAAAGCGCACTTTTTTTTCTTTCAAACACCGTTTGAATTTTTCTGATAGCACAAACGGTTGCAGAGTTACGGTAATCTAAAAATAGCTTGGGAAAACGTGTGGAAAAAGTATCGGCGAAACACCGGCAGATATAATAAGATTTTTTTCTTCTTCTGCTTCCTTTCATTTCATATATTGTTTTGTTTCTCGTTGTTTTGTAAATAGTTTTCTTGTGTTTTAAAAAAAAAATCTGAAATGAATAAATAATTTAAAATAAAAATAAAATAAAAACAATTTGAAATAAATTCAGGGCTGCTCCTTTAAGCTCGCACTGTGGGAGGAGCCTGCGCTGCGGAAGTTCTCGTTTCTTTCATTTGAGATGAAACGTCTCCCTCCTCTCTGTCAGTCTGCGCGGACAGTCTGGAGCTGAGGGACACCAGAGAACCAAACAAACCATGTCTGAGTCCATAAAGAACGTCGCCATCTTTGGAGCCACTGGGATGACCGGGCTCGCGACGCTGCCGCAGGCGGCGGCTGCAGGTAAACTCACCTGAACATGAACATGGGTCAGAAGAACAAAGTTCTCTGGTCAGACCGTGCACTCGGACAGCTGTTTTCATTATGGAGAAGGTGGACGAACATGAACTTTAACCTCCTGCTGCCCTCAGAAAGAGAGGGCCACTTTGACCCAAGGACAGCAGGAGGGCTCACTTATAAAATACGTGTCACGTGATTCAAAAGTTCAAGCGTTCTGTCTCCAGAAGACCTATTTAATATTTAATGTACATTTTGTTTTAAAACATTTTATTATATTTGACTTTCATCAACTAAACTGTTTATTTTAGTTCAAAGGTTCTCAACATAAGGTGCGGGGCCCCTCTTTGGGTCACAAACATCAAATTGTGCTGGTCTTGATATGATTTTTTTTTTTAGAAATCCAATTAATAATAATAAATTTAAAAAATTCCTACAATCGTATTTTTCAATTTCAAAATGTTATTCATTTAAAAAAAAAACAACACAAAACCATATAACAAAGTACAGTATATGTCTATACAACACATAAATAAAATGACGGGTAGCAGTAAGAAGAAAAAAAACTTATTTTATCTGCCCCCTCTTACAATCTATCAAATCAAACAACAGTCATCTGGACAACACCCACCGTGACAGTAACAATTCACCATATTGGACAATTACTGTAGTAGAATATGATGTCTATTTTTGTTTTTGCATTTGGGCCAGGCGAGTATAAAAAACAAAACAAAAAAACAACGTAGTCTCGGAAAACTCCGGAAACCCGTCCGAAGATTGCCGAAGTCCGGAGTGACGTCAATACAGGCTCCACTCAGAAGGCAGGAGTGAGTTCGCTATGGAGGCTTATGAGAGTGAGAGCCACGGATCCGCGCTCAGAATATGATAGACATCAGTAGCTATGTTTCCATCCAATTTAAATTCGATTTTTGAGCGAATTTTAGAAAATTTCGCTAAAATGTAAATTAAAATTATGAGGATCAGAAGTGTTTCCATTAAACTGGCTTGAAGCGCATCTGCAATGCCACGCAAAGCGTCTCTACGTCAGACGTCAGCGTCATTACGTCACACGTCAGCGCCATACGTCAGACGTCAGCGTTACGCACTTCCACAGTAAACAGGAAGTAGCGTTTGAAAACAGACATCTCGGCAAAATGGAGAGAATATTTCAGGTATGTGTTGCTATCGGGCAAGTTGTATTTATTCTGTCATGCCAACTAGTTTTAGCGATGTTACATGTTGTCCGGAGCGGAAACAGCTGATCAGTCACGTGACGTGAATGTTCGCTGCGGCAGAACTGAGTCGGCTAATCTGTTTCCATCTGTCGTTTAGCCGACTCAGCTCTGAATCGACTCCCCAAAAACTACCTCAAGCGAGCGTATAAACTTTAGAGCGACTTAGAGGAAGTTAACTCGAATTATGCCGTTTCCATTTAGCTTTTCTGATGCGATGCTTCATAATGCGCACCTAGAAACCTTGATGGAAACACGCCTACTGTGCGACCACAGGATTAATCAACAGGCAGATTTATTAACAAGGGAATATTAAAAATGTTTCGCTTTTTTTTTCTTCTTCCTCTCTCTGAGCATTGGAGGTGGTGCTGTTGTCTGCGTGCGCTGATCACTGCAGCCAGCTGTACATTATTACTGAGGAATTTTTTTTTTTTTCCCTCTCTCTGAGCATTGAAGGTGGTGGTGTTTCTGCACGTGCTGATCACTGCAGCCAGCTGTACAATAATTACTGAGGAAATATAAAAAATGACACGACAACTTGTACACGTCTGACGTCTGTCCCACGTCGCGGTCCAGCTCAGCTCCACGCCACGTTTGGAGCAGCGCTCCGGCTTCATTTCTGAACAAGTTTATTTGAGCGGGACCTACCCGCATTCACCTGTTGTCTTATGAATGACCCGAGGAGGATTAAATGGCAGGACCAGTAGCACTGGTCTGTGCGGGAATAGCGCGGGTTTGACTTATGAAAGGGGTAAAAAGCCGAGCCGACTTCATGAGGAAATTAATGAATTTGTTGCGAGCGAATTAAATAGTGTCCTACGTGGATGCGCGACCTCTAAATATTTCCTGGTGCAGTTGTGGGTACAGCTGGACCAGCGCTCTGTTTTTATTTATTTTTTAGAACTTTTTAACACCGCTGCAATAATGAAGCTACGTTGATGCATGCTTGTTATAACTCCGCATGCATTCAAGGCGGAAACTTCAGTGACGTCAATGCCCATATATGGAGAGGGGCAGATCTTCACGGAGCTGCTGCTAAAAACTGCTAAAAAACATGAAATAACACATTTAGCGTTATTTCTCTACAATATAAATAAACGCTCCTGTTTCATTATTTAATTAACTACTAAATATTAATGGCGATGCAATTTGAAAACATGGTGGGTCATGTCCTTTAAGTGATTTAACAAAAAAGAAAATAAAAAGAAAAAAATGTTCGCCTAACTATCGAACTACAAAGCAACAAATACTGTATAATAGTACTTCATTTATATTTTTTGCAATAGTCCAGCCTTGATAATTTTCTTAAATGTAATAATCGTTTTTGCATTTTTTACTTCAGTCTCCAAACTATTCCACAATCCAATCGCTTGAATTGAGGTTGACCAACCCTTCAAACTGGTCAGAAGCTAAAAACTTTAAAAACTGCTGTATTAGTTCATCTATTGTATGATTTGAAATACTTTTTACAGCATTTTAGCTCATTGTTTATACTGGGTTTTTTCACTACTTTTTGGCTTTTCTAATAGATTAATTTCCCTTTACTGAGCAAAAAAGCAAAGGAAGGGTTTATTTCTTGCTTTCAAAACTTTTCATTTGAATATTTAAAATCCTATCAATAATTTAGTTGAATCTGAATTTTATTTAATCTATTAACAACATTTTTACAGCAGAATTTGTCCTAAAACCACGCAGGAAGTGCACAGGAATCAGTTCTTAATGTGATTTTTCTGCATTGTTCTTCCCGTTTTCTCATCAAAAAGCTGAGGAGTCATGTTAGACGTTGCAGGTCAGCTTTTTGCTGAGTCACAGCGGACCATCTGGAGCTGATAGGAGAAGGCCGTTGTCTATCGGAGCTGCACAGTCAGGGTGGATCCGTGGGCAGGATCCACAAAAACTCTCAAAACTTCACCAGAATCAGCAGCAGGTGTTAAAAACAGACAGCTTGAGGGTCACCAATGAGTAATTCATAACTTACAACAACTTGCAACAAAACATAAAGAAATCAGAAAATGTACTATTGTTTTTTTTTGTTGTTGCAATCTACTACTTCTGCATTTTTTATTCTGTTTTAGCTGGTTACAAAATATTCAACTCATTAGGGAGACGGGTGCTATTGCTTTTTTAAAATTTTTATACCAAATGTTTAATTTAATAAAAATAATTCCTTGACATAAATACATTAAAATCTTTTGAATATCTTTAAAAACAATTTATCTTTGAAACGATCATCAGTAAACTGGTTCTGTATTTGTCTTCTTATGCAACTTATAGCTTTTAGCTACTATTGTGTTACTTTTAGCTAACCTTTAGCTACTTTTAGGTTTTAGCTATCCTTTAGCTATGTTGTTTTTAGCTACCATGCTGTGCTTTTGGCTTTTAGGTTTTTGCCATTTTTTGCCTTCCGCTACTGCAACTTTTTTTTTATTTAGCTACCATT
This sequence comes from Garcialebias charrua, assembly GCA_038048925.1. Classification (NCBI taxonomy): domain Eukaryota; kingdom Metazoa; phylum Chordata; class Actinopteri; order Cyprinodontiformes; family Rivulidae; genus Garcialebias; species Garcialebias charrua. Next base: position 6,271 of record JBBPBX010055044.1, on the reverse strand, counting down.
CTGCTACTTGTAGCTGGTGTTGTTACTTTTATACAAAAAATTTCATACTTTGAGCTATTTGCTACTCTAGCTTTTAATGAACTTTTTTCAGTTTTTAGCTAGCCTTTTGCCACTTGTAGTTTCTAGCTACCATTCTGCTACTTTAAATTTTTCGCCAGCCTTTTGATACTTTTAGCGTGTGGTTTGCTCCATTTACCTTTTGCTTTTTGGTACATTTTGTTTTTTTAGCTTCCCTTTTAGCTACTTTACCTTTTTTATTTTTCTAGCCTTTTGCCACACATAGCTTCTAGCTGCCATTCTGCTACTTTTAAAGTTTCGCCAGCCTTTTGATACTTTTAGCTGGTGTTTTGTTCCATTTACCTTAGCTTTTTGGTACGTTTTGTTTTTTTTAGCTTCCCTTTTAGCTACTTTACTTTTTTATTTTGCTAGCCTTTTGCCACACATAGCTTCTAGCTGCCATTCTGCTACTCTTACATTTTCGCCAGCCTTTTGATACTTTTAGCTGATATTTTGTTCCATTTACCTTCACTTTTTGGTACATTTTGTTTTTTAGCTTCCCTTTTAGCTACTTTACCTTATTTTATTTGACTAGCCTTTTGCCACACATAGCTTCTAGCTGCCATTCTGCTACTTTTAAATTTTCGCCAGCCTTTTGATACTTTTAGCTGGTGTTTTGTTCCATTTACCTTCACTTTTTGGTACATTTTGTTTTTTTAGCTTCCCTTTTAGCTACTTTACCTTTTTTTTTTATTTTTGCTAGCCTTTTGCCACACGCAGCTTCTAGCTGCCATTCTTCTACTTTTGAATTTTCGCCAGCCTTTTGATACTTTTAGCTGGTGTTTTGTTCCATTTACCTTAGCTTTTTGGTACGGTTTGTCTTTTAGCTTCCCTTTTAGGTATTTTACCTCTTTTATTTTAGCTAGCATTTTGCCACACATATAGCTTCTAGCTGCCATTCTGCTACTTTTAAATTTTCGCCAGCCTTTTGATACTTTTAGCTGGTGTTTTGTTCCATTTAACTTCACGTTTTGGTACATTTTGGTTTTTTTTTTTTAGCTTCTCTTTTAGCTACTTTACCTTTTTTTTAATTTGCTAGCCTTTTGCCACACGCAGCTTCTGCCATTCTGCTACTTTTAAATTTTCGCCAGCCTTTTGATACTTTTAGCTGGTGTTTTGTTCCATTTACCTTCACTTTTTGGTACATTTTTTTAGCTTCCCTTTTAGCTACTTTACCTTTTTTATTTTGCTAACCTTTTGCCACACGCAGCTTCTACCCACTGAGCAAGGAGACGTCTATACGACGTCTTTTTCAGGTCATTTCTGGACGTCGAAATCAGGTCCCTGGAAGGTCGAAAACGTTACGCCAGATGACGTCTTTTCCCCGACGTCTTTTGACGTCTTGACGTTTAAAAGACGTCTTTTTTCCGACGTCCAACAGACGTCTATATTCCTGACGTCTAAAAAGCGTCTACATTAGACGTCTATATTCCTGACGTCTAAAAGGCGTCTACATTAGACGTCTATCTGACGTCAATAACTTACTGTATTTAGCTTATTCTAATTAGGCTATTATATTTAACTTATTTTAGTCACTTTACATGCTGCTTGTCAAAATCATGCTATGCATATAAAAAGTATAATGAATCTACTTTAAAATTGCGTTGAGGCAAACAAATCTAGGGAAATACATTTGACCATCCGCATCCGCAGCTTTAAAATCCTACAAACAGTTGGATTAAGTTTTACAAATCACTCCATAAATTTTACCTTTATCCTGTTTATTTGACACAATTTAAAGGAACAGCATAACACATAAAATTGAGAATTCCACCTTTGGTAACTTAAAAAAAAAGCTTTACATTACGGAACTTATCAACTGGTGGCAACACAAAATACACAAACAAATCTATAAAAGTACACAGCTCACTTGGGTCTGTACTTCACATAATTTTTTTTTTTAAATGCCTTCATTCTTTGGCCGTACTTCACATATTTTTTTTTTTAAATGCCTTCATTCTTTGGCCGTACTTAACATAAACAATAAAAAAATTTTAACATGCCTTCATTTTTGGTCTGTACTTAACAATTTTTTTTTTAACATGCCTTCATTTTTCTTTTTGATATAGCAGGCAGTAACAAGAGAAATAAAAAAGCTGTATAAAATTACAGTCCCCTCACCACAAAAATAATCTGTACAAAGTGTGCTGGTCATAATATTTTAAATAAGTTGTTTTATTTCAGGAATTCCATTCAAAAAGTGAAATATTCATTACACACAGACTGATATATTTCAAATGTTTATTTATTTTAATGTTGATGATTAAAACTGACAACCAATGACAACCCTAAATTCAGTATCTCAGAAAATTAGACTACTACTTGAGCTCAATAAAAATAAAGTATTTTTATAAATGTTGGCCAACTGAGATGTATGAACATGAAATGTACAATATGTACATCTTTCAATAGTTGGGGCTAAGGACCATGCTACCATGTTAATACTTTTCAGTTGGCCAACATCTATAAAAATCATTTTTTAATTGATCTCAAGTAATGTAATTTACTGATAATGAATTTGGAGTTTTCATTAGTTGTCAGTTATAATCATCAGCATTAAGATTATTTTTAAATATATCAGTCTGTGTGAATGAATATACAGTAATACTGTATAGAAGTTTTACTTTTTGAATGGAATTACTGAAATAAATAACTTTTTCACAATATTCTAATTTTATGCCCAGCACCGATTTGCATCTCCCCCCCAAAAATGTGTTCCTCAGTTCTGTGTGAGCCCGTATCCTCCACTTCTATGTGGCACGTTTTAAATGTCCTGTGTGACCCTATGTCCTCCACCTCTTTGGGGTGCATTAAATGTCCAGTGTCCACTTCTTTGTGGTGCATTAAATGTCCAGTGTCCACTTCTTTGTGGTGCATTAAATGTCCAGTGTCCACTTCTTCGTGGTGCATTAAATGTCCAGTGTCCACTTCTTCGTGGTGCATTAAATGTACAGTGTGAAAGCCCCACCTCCACTTCTTTGTGGCACATTTTTTCATTCAACCTTTATTTATACAGGCTAGCCTCGTTGAGCCACGGGGACTCATTTACAAGAGAGACCTGTCTCACTCACACCCAAGGTCATAGAGTCCCCATCAGTCTAACATGCATGTTTTTGGACTGTTGGAGGAAACTGGAGCCCCCGGAGAAAACCCACGCATGCACGGAGAGAACATGCAAACTTCACCCAGAAAGGCCCCCGGACCGGGATTTGAACCGGGGACCTGCTCGCTGAGAGGCAGCAGCTCTACCAGTTGTGTTAATTGTCCAGTGTGAGCCCATGTCCTCCTTTGCATGTTTTAAATGCTCTGCAGCATGAGTCCTTATAAAATCCTTTGTTGCTGCAGAATCTCCATTCATGATTCCATCTGCATTTGCAAAAAAACAAACAAAAACAAAAAGTAATTAGCAATATGCAAGGGCAACCTGGAAAATGCAGTGTCTTGCTGGGATCTCCCTGATTAATAAATAAATAAATAAAAACATCCATCCCAGCAAATGTTGATAGGTGGCTTTGAGTTTTTGCCAATCACTTAGAACACTAGTTAACACACTAACACACATTTTTATTTATTAACCTTTATTTAAGCAGGCAAATCCCATAGAGATCACAGATCTTTTTTTCAAGGGAGGCCTGGACCTGAAGGCAGAACATGCATGTTTTGGATCTGTTGCAGGAAACCGGAGTACTCGGATAAAACCCACGCAAGCACGAGAAGAACATGCAAACTCCACAGAAACACTCCAGGTCCAACCGGGGATTGAACCCAGGACCTTCTTGATGTGAGACAATAGTGCTAACCACTGAGACATCGTGCTGCCAAATTTGAGTCAGAGTCAGAGAGAATTTATTGTCATTTGCACCGCATGTAGTACATGTGTTGAAAACGAGATTATGTACACAGGGTCCCAGTTACATCCAACAACAAATGCAAGAGAAAAACAATAATAACATCTAGAATTAACTAAGAGAGACATCAGCTAGTAATACACTAAGCCCTAATGTAGTAGAAAAACATCATTATAAACAGCAGCACGAACATGAGTCATTATGAGCAGATGGTCACAGATGAACGCAGCATCAAGAAACAGATCAGTATCAACATGATGTGATATTTTGCAGTGATTATTCGTGTTGATTATTTATTCATGAGTCTGACAGCCTCAGGGTAGAAGCTGTTCCTCAGTCTAGTGGTTCTACATTTGATGCTCCTCAACCTCCGTCCCGAGGGGAGTGGTGCAAAGAGTGAGTGTGCTGGGTGAGTGAGGTCTTTCATGATGCAGGTGGCTCTTTTTCTGCATCTGGAGGTGTAAATGTCTGTGATGGTGGGGAGACTGACTCCCACAGACTTCTGTGCAGCCTTCACCACTCTCTGTAGAGCTTTCCTCTCTGCAACTGTGCAGCCTCCATGCCACACGTTGATGCTGGAGCACAGGACGCTCTCCACTGCACACCTGTAGAACGAGGTGAGGACTGAGCTTCTCAGACCAGCTCGTCTCAGCCGTCTGAGGAAGTAGAGTCTTTGATGTCCTTTCTTGATCAGGCTGGTGGTGTTGTTGCTCCAGCTGAGGTTATCATTCAAGTGTACACCCAAGTATTTGTAGCTGGAGACCACCTCCACCGCAGATCCACCTATATACAGTGGGGTGTGGGTGTGTTTGTTCCTTCTGAAGTCCACAATCATCTCCTTCGTCTTCTTCACATTCATGTGAAGGTTGTTCTCTTTGCACCAGCTCTCCAGATGTTCCACCTCCTGTCTGTAGCTGGATTCATCATTATCTGTGATGCATCCCACCACAGCTGTATCATCTGCAAACTTAACAATATGACAGCCTGGATGTGTGGCTGTACAATCATATGTGAGCAGAGTGAACAGAAGAGGGCTCAGCACACATCCTTGAGGAGAGCCAGTGCTGAGGGTGATGGTGGAGGAGGAGAAGTTGTGGATCTTCACGGACTGTGGTCTGTTTGTTAAGAAGTCTAGTACCCAGTTACAGATGGAGGGGCTTAGTCCAAGTGTGGATAGTTTGTCTATCAGAGTTTGGGGGATCATGGTGTTGAAGGCAGATGTGAAGTCCACAAAGAGCAGACGCACGTATGAGTCCTTCTGATCCAGGTGGGTGAGAGCAGTGTGGACCACAGAGGAGATGGCGTCCTCTGTTGATCGGTTCTTGCGGTATGCATATTGATGAGGGTCCTCGCTGATGTTGACGGTTGTCTTGATGTGGGACATGACCAGTTTCTCAAAACATTTAGCGACTATCGGGGTGAGAGCCACCGGTCTATAGTCATTCAGACCAGTCACTGTGGAGCTTTTTGGGACTGGGATGATGGTGGCAGTCTTCAGGCAGGTGGGAACTGACTCCACATCAGCACATCAGTTAAAAAATTGCTGCAAAACGCACTCGAGTTGCCAAACATTTTCATATCTATGAGGTGCCATTAGCAAAGTTACAAAAATCAACAGCAATATTTTAGTTTAGAGAAAACATTTTTTTCCAGTCAAATTTTAACCATGTTATTAATACACGTCGTTCTAAATTAAATATTTAATTTGATAGCTAAATATTTAGTTTACAAAACTAAATACTGAACTTGCAAGTAAAATATTTAGTTCAGATGGTTAGTGGGTGGGTGAGCGTGTGTTGATACATACCTATCAAGAAATTTGTAGACAAAGTCCTTGGTGTGCTTTCCTCCAATTCTGGAAATTTGCAGAACCTGTTGGAATAAATCCATGATATAGTTCACTGACACTTCAAAGTGTTTGGTTGTACGGTACTGCGTTATGCTCGGCTTTCCTCCAGACTTGTAAAACCTACCAGGGTAGCAAATTTGGAGTCACGAGGTGCTCCTCTCTCACAAAATCCTCCATGGTCTCTATCCTTTTTGGCACAGGGTGGGAGAGGGATGTAGGGCTAGGCGATCGCCGAGGTCAATGAAGAAGTTGAATACGCTGAAACACTGGGGGGAAAAATAAAACAAAAACACACATGTCTTGATTACAATCTCTCCAACAGCAAGGTGGCTGTGGTTGATCATTTTTTTCCAAGTGTCTCACTGCTAACTGTTCAATACTTACCATCCTGAGGCAATGGGAATGCCCATCTTCCAATTTCTGATCTGGAAGTGGCATCGGTTTTCCATGAAAAAAATAATAAAATAAATTTTATTTTGCAAGGCCTGATAAAATAAACAATGGTTTAAAGTGTAAT
>JBBPBX010055043.1:6668-23242 GCA_038048925.1 Garcialebias charrua | reverse complement strand
CCATCAAAGCCCTATGTACTGCACATAGATGCTAGTTTTCATGGTTTGGGGGCGGTGCTAAACCAAGAGCATCCTGAAGGACTGAGGCCGGTCGCTTTTGCCAGCAGAAAGCTCAGTTCTTCTGAAAAAAACTATCCAGTGCATCAGCTAGAGTTTCTGGGACTCAAGTGGGCTGTGGTAGATAAATTCCACGATTACCTGTATGGTGCAGAGTTTGTTGTAAGGACAGATAACAACCCCCTTACATATATACTCACCACTGCCAAACTGAATGCCACAGGTCATCGCTGGCTCGCAGCTCTTTCCACCTATAACTTTACTCTGCAGTATCGACCAGGTTCTAACAACACTGATGCAGACGCGTTATCGCGAAACCCTGTTCCTGATGACAGAGATGAGTTCAAGAGTTTAACACCTGACAATGTTAGAGCACTCTGCAAGCAGGTATCCAGAGACCAGTCTACTGTTACGGTCACTGACCTCTAAGGGCTCTCTTTTCTTGAGGGAGCCCTCTCTCTCTCCTATTGTTTTTCAGTTCTACCTGGCTGCCACAGGTGAAAAGTGTTTGAGCTCGTCAGCCACCCCATAAAGAGCTTCATGCCAAAGATGTCAGGTCCCTTTTGTCTGGGCCTTGATCTGCTGTGATCTTGTCTGTGTGGTTTTGTAAAACTTACTGATCTTGCTGTGAGCACTTTTGGTATAGTTTGTGAGTGCCTAACTAATGTTGTTGTTTTTTTCTCTGTTCACAGGGGAAGCTGGTAGGGGTTCTCTGCCATTTCTGTTCCAACCTGTTTTCTCCTGTTTTGTGGATAGCTAGGGAGCTTAGCCATTGTATTTTAAGTTTACTTCTAGCTAGTTATATATTTTCTTTATAGTTAGAAGGGGGTGTTTTGTTTGTTGTTTTGGCCTTGGAGACCCTGAAGCTTAAAGCTTCCCTGTGTTTTTCTGATTGTTTTTTCTCTTTTCTACTTTGTAAAATAAACATGTTATTTTATTGACATCAACTGTTAGTTTTTTTTTATGTTACACCCAGTGCCATATTTTTACCTGATTAGCCTCAGGGTGAGGTTGTAACATAAGTGGGGGCTCGTCCGGGATTTGAACCCGGGACCTCACCCAGTTTCCTACTACTCAGTTAAGTTCAAGCCTCATCAATTGAACTACTCTACAATAGAGAAAGAAGCCTTGGTCATGCTATTAGCTTTGCAACATTTTGAAGTTTATGTCAGTTCACCAAGTTCTGTTATAGTCTATACAGACCATAACCCATTAGTCTTCCTGAACCGCATGTACAACCACAACCAGCGGCTAATGCGGTGGGCTTTGCTGGCCCAAGAATACAACCTAGACATCAGACATAAAAAAGGGGTTGAAAATGTGATAGCTGATGTACTTTCCAGGATATAGTGCTGTAGTACAAATGATGTAAGTTCAAGTGTTCTTATTTAATGTAGGATTTTATGGGGGAGGGTGTTACGGTCACTGACCTCTAAGGGCTCTCTTTTCTTGAGGGAGCCCTCTCTCTCTCCTATTGTTTTTCAGTTCTACCTGGCTGCCACAGGTGAAAAGTGTTTGAGCTCGTCAGCCACCCCATAAAGAGCTTCATGCCAAAGATGTCAGGTCCCTTTTGTCTGGGCCTTGATCTGCTGTGATCTTGTCTGTGTGGTTTTGTAAAACTTACTGATCTTGCTGTGAGCACTTTTGGTATAGTTTGTGAGTGCCTAACTAATGTTGTTGTTTTTTCTCTGTTCACAGGGGAAGCTGGTAGGGGTTCTCTGCCATTTCTGTTCCAACCTGTTTTCTCCTGTTTTGTGGATAGCTAGGGAGCTTAGCCATTGTATTTTAAGTTTACTTCTAGCTAGTTATATATTTTCTTTATAGTTAGAAGGGGGTGTTTTGTTTGTTGTTTTGGCCTTGGAGACCCTGAAGCTTAAAGCTTCCCTGTGTTTTTCTGATTGTTTTTTCTCTTTTCTACTTTGTAAAATAAACATGTTATTTTATTGACATCAACTGTTAGTTTTTTTTTATGTTACACCCAGTGCCATATTTTTACCTGATTAGCCTCAGGGTGAGGTTGTAACATCTACTGAATCAGTTAGTTGTGCAGAATCTCTATGTGTCCCTCCCACTGCCATGCCAGAATGCTATGTGTTTCCAACCTGACTGGATCTTGGTTGTTTAACCCAGATCAGCCGAGCAGATCTGATTATGGCGCAAGACCACGACCCAATGATTTCACTGGTCAAAAAATCTTTAAATGAAGGGCCAACATTCTCATCTGAAAAGTGTACTGACCATGGAGCCATTTGTCTGCACAGAGAGGCGAGTAAGCTTGTGTTGGTGGATGGATTGCTCCACAGAAAGATTAATAAACCACCTAGTACAGAAGTGCTGCAGCTGGTTCTACCCCGAAAACATGTTCCCATGGTACTCAAGTCCCTACACGATGAGTCGGGTCATCTTGGAGTGGAAAAGACGTTGGAGCTGATACGTAACAGATTCTACTGGCCTAAGATGGGGTCAGAGGTGGAGCAGTATGTGAAAACATGTGGTAGATGCATTACCCGTAAAGCTCTGCCACAGCGAGCAGCTCCTTTACATCAGATCACCAGCCGGGGACCGCTAGATCTGGTCTGCATTGACTTTCTTTCACTCGAGCCTGATTTGAGAGGATATGCTAATATCCTTGTGGTGACTGATCACTTTACAAGGTATGCTCAGGCATTTCCGGCTAAAGACCAACAAGCATCCACAGTGGCGAAGATTCTGTGTGAACATTTCTTTGTTCACTATGGACTTCCTGCACGGATACATTCCGATCAGGGACGTGATTTTGAAAGCAAACTGATCCAAGATTTACTGAGGATGTTGGGGATCCGAAAGTCCAGAACATCTCCCTACCATCCTCAGGGAGATCCTCAACCTGAGAGATTTAATCGAACGTTGTTGTCCATGCTCGGGACTCTGGGTCCCATTCAGAAACAGAGATGGAGTCAGAAAATCAGCCAGTTGGTGCATGCCTATAACTGCAGCCAGAACGAGGCAACCGGATATTCCCCCTATCTACTAATGTTCGGAAGGGAGGCTCGTCTTCCTGTGGACATCTGTTTCGGAGTATCAGACGAAAACGGGAAAGGCCCAACTTACCACCAATATGTTTCAAAACTGAGGAAGGATTTGGAACAAGCTTACCACCTCGCTACAAAAGCTGCAGACAAAAATCATCAACGAAACAAGAAGGCACATGACAAACATGTGAAAGAGCAGATCTTAGAAGAAGGAGACCGTGTGCTTCTGAGAAACTTTGGTGTCACCGGTAAACATAAGTTGAAAGAGAGATGGAGGACAGTGCCATACATTGTCTTGGAAAGAATGCCTAACTTGCCAGTCTACAAGGTGAAACCAGAAAGAGGACTTGGGGTTGAGAAAACAGTGCATCGCAACCACCTGTTACCCATTGGTCATCTTGTCCGAATTCCAGCTGATGACGAGCCAGAGCAAGTGCGGAAACCTGTCACTAGGAGGCAACAGAGACAGTCTGAGTCTGCCAAGGCTGTTGCTCAAGAAGATGTCACACTCTCTTCTGATTCTGAATATGAAGAGGTGAACACGACAGTCCCACTAGAAGTCAACCTGAGAGAACTTTTGAGGCCATCAGAGAGGAAAGCTAAAGAACCCTCTTCAGTCACAAGTGAAGTTCAGATTACCTCGCCCCACAAGACTATTGATGATGCTGAACTAAGTCCCAACTCACCTAACCTTCAAGACTCACTGCTCTGCTCTGACCTAGATTTAGGAGGGGAAGAGATGGAAAGTGATGAGGTAGTAGGTGAGAGAGAACAGATTATTATAGAACGTCCTAGGCGAGTGAAGAAACCAGTCATAAGATTAAGTTATGATGAACTAGGACAACCATCAGATCAGCCAGTAAGTGCTGTTAGTTGTGGGGTGTTTCTTGGAAGTGGAACCTTCAAGGTACCAAGACATCCTTCTTGTTCTACTGTATGGTGTCACTCTATGGCGCTATGTCCTAACTGTGTTAGTTTTAGCCTACCACAGTTCCCTACTTTTGTTTGGGTTATGTAATTGATGTTTGATAGGGGCATCAAACAGTTTAGAAGGGGGAGGGTGTAGCCCCTGGTTTCTTTTTAAAAACATAAAAAGAAAAGAAAAACCCATGCATTTAAGGCCTTTTAACATTTGCAAAATTTTTACAAGGTTGGTTGTATGTATACAGAAAATATAAGTGAGAAGCTTGTATTATTGTTCTTGTATATTTTTAAACTGAGTGATTATACATGCGGGGAGCGGTTACTGTTGTAACGAGAGAAATATATGAAGAAGCAGAAAGCTGAAGCTTTTCTCGAGGAGACTTGTTTACTTAAACAAGTGTATTATTGTTTAATCATTTACCTCATTATTTTAAAGACTGTATTGAACGTCCTATCTACGAAAGTAGTGAGGTTAACGAGGGACAAGTGAACGCAACATAGAAAAAAACGGGACAGGGGGTTGATGGGAAGAAGAAGAAAGCAGAGGCGGGAAAAAGAGAGAAAGAAAAAAAAACGGATGGAGATTGTTGCGACAGACGTTGAGGTGGGAGAACAAAGTGGACTGTTTTAGTCACAAGTAAACCTATACAAAGTGTATAGGAAACCTGCAGAAGAGTGTCTAAAGGCAGAGGAGAACTGTTTCTGATCCGAGGACAGTGTGGCTGATCCAAGGTGGCGAGAGAAAAGCGTCAACATGGCGACGCTGCTCCAGTGAGACTAAAAAGTAGTCCTGCAAATCAGGTGGCTGAGTTCTAAAAGAAATTGGACTCACAAAGCAACTTTGACGACGGAGAGGACATCTACGGGGGAGCGCAGGTCGGTGTTGGTTGTTTAAACGGGGGAAGAAGAGGATTGCCTAGACGACAGCGCACCCTAGCTTCATCAGGCCTGCAACGCAAGCATATTACCGGTACCGGGTTGTGTTGGTGTGTGTGTGTGTGAGTGGGGCCCGTGTGTGATATTGTGTTTAGAACTGTACAGTTACGTTAAATTTATGGAGTTCTGTTAGTGACAAAAATTGAATTCTGGTTATATTACAACAATGGTTAAGAGAAAGGAGCTTTAATAAAAAACAAAAACACAAAGTTAAAGTGAGTAAAACAGAAGAGACTGAACAGAAAAAGTGCTTTACAGTATTGGTTTTATTTTATTTTGGGAACATGTCAAATGAGAATTAAAGACCATACTTTATTGTTGTTTTACATCATTTGGGGTATTGTGCAGCTTCATGTGGAGGAAGAGTTATTTTTCTAAGTTCTTATTAAAAGAAACTGTTCAGTTAGTTGGTTGTCTGGAGTGATTTATGTTACATTAAAGGTGTGTATGGTAATTAGGTGAGTAAGGATTTACTCAACATAGGTACACCTGCGTGGTATCTACCAGAACTTAACGAACCCAAATAGCCACCCCACCAGTGAGTTTAAGTTCTTGCCCCAGTTACTGGCGGACAAAGCAGTGGGGTGCTACAATACTGTTGTTTGTTATTATGAAAATCCTGTGTACTCTCGCCCACTGTAGGAGAGGAAACCTCTTCTATCAGCTGCGAGTGGGATTTGACCTTTTGACCTGGGCACACCACTGAGGGTGTTTTGTGTTGTTTGAACATATCAAAAACTTCCACAGCGTATTGTTTAATTTCTGCCATGGTACTCTGGAATTAACCTTGAAGCGAACACATTTGCCGTGAAAAGGCAAGAGATTTGCAACGAAAAGACGTTTAAACTGTTCACTTTCCTCTATTCCAGGGACAGTTATGTCACTTGAATAAACAGAGAGGAGCATGTCGAAAAACAACAGGGGATGTTCACCTGATTGCTGAAGGACATTCCTCGCAGCAAAGTAGTTCCCACGCGTTGAAGCAGGTGCTCCCACTGTTTGCGGAACACGGGTCACATTTACACGGCCAAAACGAAACCATTTAGGTTCGGGCAGAGAGCAGGCCCTCTCAGTTGATACACCTGTTAGACCGTCCATGTTTGAATTGATTTTCTGTGAAAAATCAAGTAAAATGGTTCTTATTTTACAGGGTGCTGTCTCACCATGTGATGCCTGCGGCAGTCAACATGGTGTCCAAGATGTGAAATCATATAAAAATCGGTGATTTTTATTAATTTGTTGACCTGTGAGAAGATCAAACAAAGTCGGCTATCTTTGTGTGATTTTTGTGAAAACCAAGACAAAAGATGCCTCAAGTGTGTTATTTTAAACTTGTAGTTCAAAATAAAGTAGACAGCCTTGTTGCACAGAATTTATGATAAAAGTGTCAAGTTTTATCAAAAAGCAAACATGTCTGTATTAATTCTGTGTAATTGTTCTGCTATCAACATTTGATTATATGTGAAAATCAAATTAAAAGATGCTATGTGTTCAACATTTCAAAATGTACTCTATTAAAAAAAACAGGAAAGTTGAAATGCAGACAGAAATACATGAACCGTATTCTTCATAGCATCCATCAGATGGGGGTGCAGGACGTGATATGCTTCAATCACACCGACAGCAATTTCTCTTTCTGACCGCTATAGAGGCGCTGTTGTCACCCGCGAGCGGAGCCTTAGCTTTTAGCTCACGAAAAGCACCCAACAAAACGTACTAAAAGCAACCTTACAGAAAGAGTTAGAGCCTTTACGTGATGCTCGCCAGAACTACGTTCTTATAAGCGACAACTTGATGTGACTAACATTGTTTAGGACAGGTAATGTGATTTTTAAACTTTTTCTCAAAAGAAAAAGACAAGTCGGTTCCCTTAAACCAGATGCAGCTTCTGGTGTCACGTGACCTGGTCACATGGCGATTGGTAGTCTCAGAGCAACTGACTTAATACACCCATTAAAATCTCAAAAACACCGCGATGAAACAGTCTTTCAAAGATAGTAACAGACGAACAAGCCTGAAGCCTGTGCACTCTGGTAGCTGAAGCGAAAACAGACGAGGAGTGGGCCGTCCCACCCTGCAAGCGTCATCACTTACAGCGTTATCGACCAATCACAGTGAAGACAGAACATGTAGTTCTAAACCCAAGTGTTCATGGGTAATGGAGTCTTCTAAACCTTCGTCTCTGTACGTCACTCACGTGTGACGTGCCGTTCGAGCGTTGCGTTCACGGACCTCGAGGTCGGTCGAACTTTAGCGTTGAACGGACTTTTAAACGTCCTAAAACACTTATAAATATCACAAAACACCGCGGTTAAGCCAGTCTTCGACGATATCACGTGCATAGAAACGAACAACACAGAAAAACTGTCAGAAATGTGTGCAAAAATGAATATCTGACAACCAGCAGTCTACAGAACCAACTTTTTTAAACACGACACATAATGGACCAATCATAGCGCTTCTGCAGCCGAAGCCTCGGTAATGCTCACGTTAGCTCTACCCAAAGTTCTGGACACTTTTTCACAAAATAAACGAATTTTACACCGTAGAAAATTCTGTTAACGAGCCCAATCATATTCAGGCTAGCCCCCACGCCTTCCAAAGAAGGCAGTACGCTAACTGTTGACAACAACGGACTTTACGTCAATCGGAACCGGATCCCGTCCGGTCTAAAGCTGAGTGGGATCACCCAAACCTCAGCCAACACACGTTGTAACAGATTATAGGTTCAATGGAGTAGCAAATGTGTGAAACAGACTTTCAACAGTAATCCGCAGATGTAATAAAATGAAGCAACGGTGACACGGCGGTCACAATAATGAAAAAATGCATGCAGCCTCGCGACACGTTATGCACGTCTCACTCAGTGGCACAGACAAAAATCATCCCCAGCTTCAAACATACGTTGAAAAGTGAAAGAAAAATAATCCTAACGTGAAATGAGCCAGACAATGCGATTAGCAACTCCCGGACACTCCCCAGCCAGAACTATCTTATAAGTCCAAAACAAGGATAAAGAACTATGCCAACAAATACCGTGACAATAGACTACACAAAAACAATACAATAACCGTTCTAGGGACGCGTACGAGCCACCATTATTGTAATAATATAATGATTAAACACTTACGGGCCATCATTATATGTAATAATATAAGACTTATTGGTCAGTTTACTGACTTACCTATATTTTAGAGAAGTTGGAGCAGACTTAATCTCACCCAAATTCATTCGCGAGTTCACCCTTTTTCCGGTATTAAATTGCTTTAAGTGATTAGACAAAATGTAACTTCACGAGAGACTTCAATTTATGTTGATCCACCAAAAGATAGACCTTTTATTGAAATAATCATAAAAGTACATTAAACATTTGTATCGATATTAGCTCTGATTTACTAACTACTTTGACAAGAATTCAAATTAAAACAAACAGACAGTTAGTGTTTAACTTACTGTTGGCACATTTACTTGACAGATTAATGGCTTAAGAAAAATAAGAATAGGAGGAAGAAGTGAGAAATGAAAGCTAAGTTTAAAGGAAGTTAATTATTTTGAGCAGACAGGGTGACACTTTCCCACCACGGGTTCAGCTGGACTTTTCACACGTTCAGAGCACAATCAACGCCTCGTTACCTGTTGACGAACGTCTCTGGAGATAAGAGTTGAAGTTTTGTGGACACTAACGGACTGTGTTGTCCAGTTCACGTCCAAATGACTTCCGCGCGTGTGAGCTGATTCAGACGAGCAAAAGAGCGCTTCTCCCGGCAGGAACAGAGCCAGCTCCTGGCTGAGCTTTCAAAATAAAATTCCCAGAAAACAAATTCTTTCAGAAGATGAGTGAATGAGGCACAGTAAGCTTTACTGTAACTCCAGCTAAGAACGTAGGTCTAATTGACACAATGACCAGGACATTTCCAGCTTATTCCAGAGGAGAAAACCAGCTGTTAGAAAGTTCTCCCCTTAGACACTAAAGTCAAAACGGAAGTGTCCCTTTATATGGGAGGTGTGGTCTCCCCACCTCCTCAATGACTACTGGCTGGTTTAACAAAATAAGAGATAGAATTTTGATTCCCATAGGCAGAAAGTCTCTGAAGGACAACAGGAAAACTGTTTACATAAGCGGCCAGATGGACTGGCCTGTGAGATGGAGTTATGTCTAGCTCGAAGACAAAACAGAGAAGGAAGTGAACAGCTTTACCATGACTCATGTCTTAGATTCAGAGCACACTTGTAATGAAGAATAAACCAGCAGAAGGTCAAACTCATGCAAGTAACAGATCATCATTAAATGACAAAAAAATACTGTTGATCAATTTTGAATTAACACACATTAAAGAGAAAGTTATTTCTGATTGATTGGTGTCCATTAATTCAAAATAATTATAACAAAAATAGTGTCCACTTGTCTCCTTGTGAGTTCCAAGAAAGTGTAACACTCAAAGTTTCAGAGTGATGTGAAGAGTTTTAACTCCAATACGGACATGAGGGTGCTATATATCTACACACCCAATACCTTAAGCAGGCAGGTGTTGGCCATGGCCTTTAAAGACTTCCACAGCGGCTTGGCCCGGTTAGAGGCGCAGGACGAAGATGGGGAGATGTTTGAAAGGGCTCGAAGAGTCATCTTGGACGGGCTTGCGTGTTACCAGCAGATCCTGGTCGATAAGAAACAAGAGGCTGTGCAGAACAGCATGTTAAAATTTGTCACCAAGGTCTCTGTAGCTCCTCCAGGATCTGCTGGTGCACCAAAAGAACCAACTCCATCCAGTACTCCTGTAGCAAGCCAGGAGGAGTCCATGGACAGCTCACTTTCTCCCCAGTAAAAGATGCCTCCCCCCTTCCCCGCTCCCTCCCTCCAGGTATAGTAATGAAATGTTATTTTTATTTTTTATTTTTCTGAGTTGTGTCATGTTACACATAGTAACTTCATATGTTAATCAATTTGTATCTGCTTATGTTCACAACCTGTTGCTCCTCCTCCTCCCCTCCTCTCCACCAGCTCCACCAGCTCCACCATTCCATCACTGACCTGCTCACCTTTACATAACACCACAGCATCGTCGGAAAGGTACAGCAAAGACATATTAATGTTTTTTCCTTTATTTTTTGTTTTATGTTATACAGTACAATAGCTACATCTACTGTAATCATCACTTCTCTCTCGACAGCCTCCAAAGCGTCATGCTCCCCTGGTCCATCCACACATGTGCACCACACCATACAGGTGAGGAGAAGTTGTTCTTGTCTGTGTTTTCATTTATGCAGATGTTGACATCTGTGTGTGGGTTTCAACAGACAACCTGCTGCTCTCTCCTCATGGTTCAGCCTCCTCTAGCTCCTCCATCTCTACAACTCTTCACCACACCACACAGGTACGGAGAAGTTGTTCTTGTCAGTGTTCTCATTTCTGCAGATGTTGATGTCTATGTGTGGGTTTCAACAGAACCACCTGCTGCTCTTGCCTCATGGACCAGACTATGGTACCTCCACCTGCTGCTCTTGCCTCATGGACCAGGCTACGGTACCTCTACCTGTTGTCAAGACCGTGTTTTTGAGTTTCACTAATAAACCGAACACTAGAAAAGTTTTAACAATTTTATTAAGAAACAGGAAGCTGTAATGGGTCCTGATCGTCACCGGTAACTTGAGTTCTGCACAAGAGATTATAATATTAGTGGCAGGGCTTAAAAAGGTAGATGTTTTTGTCTTTAATAAAAACACTAACCTTTTTATGCTGTTTCCGATCAGAAGGGAATTCCTTGATGACGTAGGCCGGTAGTGACGTAGTCTAGATTTACTTCCTTGTTTACGTTGGTCCTTCGTGCGGACTTTTACACGAAGGGGGTTTTCCTTGTTTCGAAGAGGAGTCATACACAGGTTGGCAGAGAGGCGAATAATGTTGGAAGAGGCAGGCTAGCTCGTGGTCGTGAAAGGCAGACGTGGGTTCGTTTCCGTGAGGCAGATGGCTGAACAGGTCCGACAAGGGGAGAGGCAGGAGGGCGAAGTCCAGTAACGTGAGCAGGAGTCAAAACCAGGAAAGCAGAATCCAAAAAGTACCGTTGGGGGCTGAGGCGAGAGACGTGAGACCAAAAAACCAAAACAGAGTCGTAGCAAGCAAGACAGGACAAGACATGGGCGCTGGATAACTACTAGGCAAAACCGTTCATAAATCTGGCAAGGAATGACTGTGGACGTGGGGCTTAAATACAGGAACAAACAGGTGAGTGCAATGATCGTTAATGAGGCATTGGGCATGTGGGAGGAGGGAACAATGATGTGTTTGCTGTGAACATGACATGATAAACAAACAGAACGTGGATCATGACATGGGATCATGACAGTACCCCCCTCTCAAGGTCCGGCTCCTGACGGACCACCAGGCTGTTCAGGGTGATCCCGATGGAACCGGGCGACGAGCGGCTTGTCCAAGACGTGGCGAGCAGGCACCCACGAACGTTCCTCAGGGCCATAACCCTCCCAGTCAATGAGGTACTGGACACCCCGTCCCCAACGCCGAGAACGCATGATACGGTTGATGGTGTAGGCAGGAGAGCCGTCAATGAGACGGGCAGGAGGAGGAGGCCTGGAGGCGGGCATGAACCTAGAATACTGGACGGGCTTGACCCGGGACACATGGAACGTTGGATGGATCTTCATGGTGCTAGGGAGCCTGAGCCTGACTGCCACCGGGTTCACCACTTTGGAAATGGGAAAAGGTCCAATGAAGCGGGGAGCCAATTTCCTGCAGTCAACACGAAGAGGCAAGTCCTTGGTGGATAGCCACACCTTTTGTCCTTCTTGATAAGCAGGTTCCCGGGTCCGACGACGGTTGGCCGACCTCGTGTAGACTGCAGATGTCTTGAGGAGTTGTTTGCGGGCCTTGGTCCAGACTCTGCGACATCGTTGAGCTGCTTGGAACGCGGAAGGGACCATGGCAGCCTGGTCCTGGGCGGCAAACACCGGTGGCTGGAATCCATAGAGGACATAGAATGGAGACAGGCCAGTGGCGCTCGAAGGAAGAGAGTTCATAGCATGCTCGACGATAGGAAGATGTTCTGCCCATTTGGTCCCATCATCACCACAGAGAATGCGTAGGCGGGTCTCCATCTCCTGATTGGCGCGCTCAGATTGTCCATCAGTCTGGGGATGATAGCCTGAGGAGAGACTTAGTTCAATGCCAAGGGTTTTACAGAACTCGCCCCAAAACTTGGAGATGAATTGGGGCCCCCGATCAGACACAATGTTCTTGGGTATCCCATGCAATCTGAACACTTCCTTTATCATGACATTGCTTAATTCCTTGGCTGTGGGTAACCCCTCCAATGCAATCAAATGAACCATCTTGGAAAACCTGTCAATGACAGTTAGAATGACTGTTTTACCTCCAGACTGTGGTAAGCCGGTGACAAAATCCATTGCGAGATGTGACCAGGGGCGTGATGGTATGGGCAGTGGCCTCAGGAGACCCGCCGGTGGACGTCGAGAGGGTTTAGCCAGGGAGCATTGGGTACAAGCCCCGACAAACTCTCTAACGTCCTTAGACAAGGAACCCCACCAGAACTGTGACTTGACTATGGTTAAAGTTCTCTCAATCCCTGGATGACAGTAAATAGGCGAAGCATGACAGAACATGAGTACCTTAGTGATGAGGTGATCTGGTACAAAGAGGCGTTCAGCCGGGCATTCCCTGGGTGGTGGGTGGTTCTGGTGGGCCTCCCTGACCTCCCTCTCGACCTGGGTGATGGACAAGCGAACCGTCTCGGGCAATATGTATTCCTGTGGACCGTTGGTCTGATCCTTCTCAAATATACGAGATAATGCATCTGGCTTGACGTTTTTGGTCCCGGGTCTATAAGAGAGAGAAAAATTGAATCGTCCAAAAAACAGAGCCCACCTAGCTTGACGAGGATTCAGTCGTTTGGCTGATCGCAGATACTCGAGATTTTTGTGGTCGGTGAGAACAATGAAGGGATGATTGGCCCCCTCCAGCCAATGACGCCATTCTTCAAGAGCCATCTTGACGGCGAGTAGTTCTCGGTCCCCTACATCATAGTTGCGTTCGGCTGGGGAGAGAGACTTGGAGAAAAATGCACATGGGTGAATTTTTTCATCATTACTGCGTTGACTTAAAACGGCCCGATACCTGTATCAGAGGCATCGACTTCAACGATGAATTGTTTATCCACATCGGGGAATCTAAGGATAGGAGCAGTGGTAAACAAGGCTTTCAATTTAAGGAAGGCATGTTCAGCAGTTTGGTTCCAAGAAAAAGAGTTCTTGGTGGAGGTTAAAGCGTGGAGGGGAGAAGCGACGGAACTGTAGTTCTTAATAAATTTCCGATAGAAATTGGCAAAACCAAGAAAACGTTGTAACTGTTTACGTGATTGGGGTATTGGCCAATCCAGAACTGCAGAGGTCTTTGAGGGATCCATGGATATTTGGTCAGGTGTGATATTGAAACCCAGAAAGGTGGTACTGGTCGTGTGAAACTCACATTTCTCCGCCTTGACATAAAGATTGTTTTGTAGAAGACGGAGGAGGACGGCGTGAACGTGTTGGACATGCGAATCCAAGTCCTTGGAAAAGATAAGAATGTCATCCAAGTAAACAAAAACATTGATATCGATAAAGTCCCTGAGAACATCATTGACTAGCGCCTGAAAGACAGCTGGGGCGTTGGTTAAACCAAAAGGCATTACAAGATATTCGTAGTGACCTGATGGGGTGTTGAAAGCAGTCTTCCATTCGTCTCCTTCCTTAATTCTGACCAGATGGTAGGCGTTACGAAGGTCCAGTTTGGTGAATACTTTGGCACCCTGAATGAGATCAAATGCAGAAGTCATTAAAGGCAGAGGATATTTATTCTTTATGGTTATGTCGTTTAACCCTCTGTAGTCAATGCATGGTCGAAGTGACCCATCCTTCTTCCCAACAAAAAAGAATCCAGCACCTGCAGGAGACGATGAGGGTCTAATAATTCCCGCTTTCAGAGAGTCTGAAATGTAGTCTCGCATGACTTTTTGCTCGGGTTGGGACAAAGAAAATAAACGTCCCCTTGGAGGTGTGGTACCTGGTAGTAGCTCAATTGAGCAATCGTAGGGTCTATGAGGTGGTAAAGACATAGCTTTACTTTTGCTAAAAACTTTGGCTAGGTCATGGTAGCAATGAGGGACATGAGTCAGATCTGGAGTTTCCTCCTTTATTTTGACAACATTTTTGGTCTGGTGTGCAGATTGTAAACAAGAAGATAAACATTGCTCGGACCACCCCAGGATGTTGCTGCTCCTCCAGTCGATCTGAGGGTTGTGTTTCTTTAACCAAGTAGCTCCCATCACAATGGGTAACTCAGGTGAGTTGATGAGGAAGAATCTTAGTTTCTCGACATGGTTACCACAAATCAGTAGTTTGACCTCTTGTGTCACCATACTGGTCTGATTGATTGGATGACCATCAAGAGCTAGAACCCTGTGAGGTCTCTCTGTAGGAAACATCTGGAGGTTCAGAGATTTTGCAAAATTAATGTCCATGAATTCAGAGTCAGCACCAGAATCAATAAAAAGTTTCACTGGTATTTCCTTACCATCGGCTTGGAGGTTTGCACTGACGTGAAGTAGAGGAGGTCCAGTTGAAGAGGTGGCAACTCTATAATTTGGATATTGGCGAGACATAGCAGTTCTGGACTTGACCGGGCATGTAGAGGCTTGATGTCCTGCAACTCCACAATAAAAACATAATCCCTCCTGACGCCTTCTTTCCCTCTCTCGTTGAGACAGTCTGGACCTTCCAATTTGCATGGGTTCCTCGGCAGATGGTGGGGGTGGTGAAAGTGGTTTTGGCTCTGGGGTGAAGAATCTGGGGGTTGAGTACATTGCCCTTTCAGACCTGGTTTGCCTCACCTCTCTGCGACGTTCTTGAAGGCGTAAATCAATCCTGGAAGCCACTGCCTCCAAATCTCTGAGGGTAGACGGAGGGTCACGTGCAGCCAACTCATCCTTGATGTCATCATTGAGAGCCTGCCAAAAAATATCTTGAAGAGCTTTCTCATTCCATTCACTGTCAGTAGCCAGAGTGTGAAACTCTATGATTAGCTCAGAGACTCTGCGGTTGCCTTGACGTAATTTTAAAAGTCCTCTGGTTGACTCTTGAGTGGGAAGAACATGACTGAAAACTCTCATTAGTTCAGCAGAAAAGTCTCTGTATTTATAACAGATCAAAGAGTCTCTTGCCCATTCAGCTGTGCCCCAAATTTTAGCTTTACCAGATAATAAGGAGATGACATAGGCCACTTTTGAACGTTCAGATGGAAAAGCAGAGGGTTGTAGTTCAAATTGTATTTCACATTGAGTCAGAAATGGTCTACACTGTGTTGAGTCACCAGAAAAAACCTCAGGAGGCGTCAGTCTAGGTTCCTTGGAAGCCATGACCTGTGATGACTGGGTCAGTCCGACAGATGGCGCCAGATACTCAGTTCTAGAATTAGAATGAGGTGAGAGACAGGTTGTAAACTGGTAAATTGACTGATCAGATAGTTTTTCTTCAAAATTGTTAACCAGTGTCGTAGTAAACTCTGTTTGGCCAGATTTAATGTCAAGACCGTGTTTTTGAGTTTCACTAATAAACCGAACACTGGAAAAGTTTTAACAATTTTATTAAGAAACAGGAAGCTGGAATGGGTCCTGATCGTCACTGGTAACTTGAGTTCTGCACAAGAGATTATAATATTAGTGGCAGGGCTTAAAAAGGTAGATGTTTTTGTCTTTAATAAAAACACTAACCTTTTTATGCTGTTTCCGATCAGAAGGGAATTCCTTGATGACGTAGGCCGGTAGTGACGTAGTCTAGATTTACTTCCTTGTTTACGTTGGTCCTTCGTGCGGACTTTTACACGAAGGGGGTTTTCCTTGTTTCGAAGAGGAGTCATACACAGGTTGGCAGAGAGGCGAATAATGTTGGAAGAGGCAGGCTAGCTCGTGGTCGTGAAAGGCAGACGTGGGTTCGTTTCCGTGAGGCAGATGGCTGAACAGGTCCGACAAGGGGAGAGGCAGGAGGGCGAAGTCCAGTAACGTGAGCAGGAGTCAAAACCAGGAAAGCAGAATCCAAAAAGTACCGTTGGGGGCTGAGGCGAGAGACGTGAGACCAAAAAACCAAAACAGAGTCGTAGCAAGCAAGACAGGACAAGACATGGGCGCTGGATAACTACTAGGCAAAACCGTTCATAAATCTGGCAAGGAATGACTATGGACGTGGGGCTTAAATACAGGAACAAACAGGTGAGTGCAATGATCGTTAATGAGGCATTGGGCATGTGGGAGGAGGGAACAATGATGTGTTTGCTGTGAACATGACATGATAAACAGACAGAACGTGGATCATGACATGGGATCATGACACCTGTTGCTCTTGCCTCATGGACCAGGCAGGCTACGGTACCTCCACCTGCTGGTCTTGCCTCATGGACCAGGCTACGGTACCACCACCTGCTACTCTTGCCTCATGGATGGACGTGTATCCTCTGCTCTATCCTACCTGCCTGGCTGCCTCCCTCCCTTCCACTAGCACCTTTCCATCTACACATTGTACCATACCAATCAGGTAAGGACAAGATGTTTGTCATTTTCATGTTTTCTTTGCAGGTAGGTCATAGTC
>JBBPBX010055042.1:0-23243 GCA_038048925.1 Garcialebias charrua | reverse complement strand
CTTGGATGTCTGCTACTCTCCACCCCAGAATGAATGGGCCTACCTCCTGGGTTTGGATGTGGGCTGCCCCATGTAGGGAGCAGGTACATGTCTTGGACCTGGGGGGTATAGAGTGTGCATCGGGATTATGAATGGAGCGTGTCGTTATTGTTTGTCTTTCTGTGACTGAGGGTGAGGATGAGGGTGGGTCTGAATGAGTGTGTCTGTGTATGAATGTTTAAGTGTCAGGCTGGGACTTGGACTGCCCCCTCTCTGATACTTCTGAGGCTACCTAGTGTCGCGCTCCTGCCACGTGGCCCCCTGGTGGGTGTTCCTCTGCCTGCGGGCGTGCTTGGGGCCCTCACTATCTGGGGCTGGGCGCTTGGGCGTTTGTCGGCTCGGCCTGGTGGCTGCCTGGTGGGGCTCGGGTCCTCTGGTCCTGTCGGGTCTGGGCCTGAGGGGTGGGCGTCCCCGGTGCCCGAGCCTCGGTGACCGGCCCTGGGGCTACGTCGGTGCAGCGGGCTCCGGCGGGGGCCTGTGTATTTGTCGCTGTTGACCCCGGGGGGTCATTGTGTGTGGTCCCTGGTGGGGTTCGTCCGGTTCTTCCCCTTGGTCGGATCTGGGGAGTGGACGAGTGGCTCGTCCTGTTCGGGTGGTCCTGGGGACTCTGGGCTCGGGGTCCTTCCTGGGGTCTTGGGCTTTGATCGCCCCTTCGTCTGTCTCGGGCTTTGGGGGGACGGATCTCTGATGCTTCACAATCGCTACTAAATGTTCTATTGGAGGAACCTTATTCACTTATGCATGCTCACAACCACACACAAATGGATGCAGGGATGTATATGTAGATATATGTAGATGGGTATATAAATGAATATAAATATATATGTATGTATACTGTATATATATTTGTAGGTATGGGTATGTGTATTTATAGAAATCTACTGCAAGGTCATGAATATTATCAGTCTTTATGCTTGTATGTTTCGTTGCTGTGTTCTGTCATGTGCTTTGCAGGATTGTGGACGGAGGTTTGGTGTGTTTGCCTTGTGCTCTTTTTGTGGATAATTGTTGTTTTGTTGTCTCACTTTCTCTTTTCTTTCTTTCTCTCTATTAAAAAATAAATAAATAAAAAATAAATAATTAAAAAAAATAATAATAAAAAATAAAAATTAAAAAATACAATAAAAATTAAAAAAAATACATATTGGAGTGAGAAGATGGCTATAAGGTGTGAAGGGAGGCCATCTATAAATGGGAAAAAAAAGTGCTTTCGTCAGGGCGGGGGGCCCCCAGGGCCCGAGCTGCCACCAGACTCTTCTCAGGGCGGGGGGCCCCCAGGGCCCGAGCTGCCACCAGACTCTTCTCAGGGCTGGGGGCCCCCAGGGCCCGAGCGGCCAGCAGACTCTTCTTCACTGGATTTAATCCGTGTGAAGCGTCAGCTGAGCGCCAGCTGTGATCCTCTGACACCAAGTCAAATCGGCTTACTGAACTCTGTAAGTCCAGCTGAGCTGTTTGGGGGCGGTCCTTAGAGGACCCGATGTTCTGACACGCTTGTGGAAAACATCGAGATGAGTTTCTAAAACCTCTTTGGCTGCTTGTTTCTTCTTGTGGCTTCTTCTGAGAAGAACCTGACGACGGGGTCATGTCCGCTCTTGTTGCACGGTCCGAGTCCGGTCGTGTTCCTGAGGCTGGACGCGCACGAGGCTCAGTGGAAGAGGACGGTTCGGGCAGCAATGGTAAAGTTGCCCGTTTTACAGAATGTATTTGTTCAGATGATCTGGAAGAAGAAGCAACATGTGACGTGTTGCTCCTCATCAGGGTGAAGTTCACAGATGTGTTTAGAAGAACATCAGGCTCTGTGTGAGCGTGTCTGTGGACGACGTGAGCGACCTCCGTCACATCTGTCACTCAACGTTCTTGCTGCCAGCTGTCGCTCGCCTTCAGTTTGGATGCAGAGTCGACATTTAGGTTCCTGTTAGACGACTTGCTTGATCTTTTGCAACATTTTGATTCAGATTTGTTCCGGTTTCATTGAGCAAAAAGATGAACTTCTGGGATGTTCCTGGTGAGTTGTAGGGTTCAGTCTGAGGTCGAGACTCTCTTCTTGGACGAGTAAAGTCCAACAAGGTTCTTTGGTCAAGAATTTCTTGTTTCACTTCGTTTGGGGCAGACGCTCTGGAGTTGGGGACAGGACTCGCTGGAGCTCGTCTTTCTTTAGGAGCAGGAGACGGACATGCGTCCTGCTGGCTGGCCGGACTGCTCTCCTGGTGCGTTGGAGGCGAGTTCAGTCTGGGTGCGGAGACAGTCAGAGGTGGACTCTGCTGTACAGAGTCAGAACCAGAGAGCTGCGAGGTGACAACCAGAAGAGAAGGACTCTGCTGTACAGAGTCAGAACCAGAGAGCTGCGATGTGACAACCAGAAGAGAAGGACTCTGTTGTACGGAGTCAGAACCAGAGAGCTACGAGGTGACAACCAGGAGAGAAGGACTCTGCTGTACAGAGTCAGAACCAGAGAGCTGCGAGGTGACAACCAGAAGAGAAGGACTCTGCTGTACGGAGTCAGAACCAGAGAGCTGCGAGGTGACAACCAGGAGAGAAGGACTCTGCTGTACAGAGTCAGAACCAGAGAGCTGCGAGGTGACAACCAGAAGAGAAGGACTCTGCTGTACGGAGTCAGAACCAGAGAGCGGCGAGGTGACAACCAGGAGAGAAGGACTCTGCTGTACGGAGTCAGAACCAGAGAGCGGCGAGGTGACAACCAGAAGAGAAGGACTCTGCTGTACGGAGTCAGAACCAGAGAGCGGCGAGGTGACAACCAGGAGAGAAGGACTCTGCTGTACGGAGTCAGAACCAGAGAGCTGCGAGGTGACAACCAGGAGAGAAGGACTCTGCTGTACGGAGTCAGAACCAGAGAGCTGCGAGGTGACAACCAGGAGAGAAGGACTCTGCTGTACGGAGTCAGAACCAGAGAGCGGCGAGGTGACAACCAGGAGAGAAGGACTCTGCTGTACGGAGTCAGAACCAGAGAGCGGCGAGGTGACAACCAGGAGAGAAGGACTCTGCTGTACGGAGTCAGAACCAGAGAGCGGCGAGGTGACAACCAGAAGAGAAGGACTCTGCTGTACGGAGTCAGAACCAGAGAGCGGCGAGGTGACAACCAGAAGAGAAGGACTCTGCTGTACGGAGTCAGAACCAGAGAGCTGCGAGGTGACAACCAGAAGAGAAGGACTCTGCTGTACGGAGTCAGAACCAGAGAGCGGCGAGGTGACAACCAGAAGAGAAGGACTCTGCTGTACGGAGTCAGAACCAGAGAGCTGCGAGGTGACAACCAGGAGAGAAGGACTCTGCTGTACGGAGTCAGAACCAGAGAGCTGCGAGGTGACAACCAGGAGAGAAGGACTCTGCTGTACGGAGTCAGAACCAGAGAGCGGCGAGGTGACAACCAGGAGAGAAGGACTCTGCTGTACGGAGTCAGAACCAGAGAGCGGCGAGGTGACAACCAGGAGAGAAGGACTCTGCTGTACGGAGTCAGAACCAGAGAGCTGCGAGGTGACAACCAGAAGAGAAGGACTCTGCTGTACGGAGTCAGAACCAGAGAGCTGCGAGGTGACAACCAGAAGAGAAGGACTCTGCTGTACGGAGTCAGAACCAGAGAGCGGCGAGGTGACAACCAGGAGAGAAGGACTCTGCTGTACGGAGTCAGAACCAGAGAGCGGCGAGGTGACAACCAGAAGAGAAGGACTCTGCTGTACGGAGTCAGAACCAGAGAGCTGCGAGGTGACAACCAGAAGAGAAGGACTCTGCTGTACGGAGTCAGAACCAGAGAGCTGCGAGGTGACAACCAGGAGAGAAGGACTCTGCTGTACGGAGTCAGAACCAGAGAGCGGCGAGGTGACAACCAGGAGAGAAGGACTCTGCTGTACGGAGTCAGAACCAGAGAGCGGCGAGGTGACAACCAGAAGAGAAGGACTCTGCTGTACGGAGTCAGAACCAGAGAGCTGCGAGGTGACAACCAGAAGAGAAGGACTCTGCTGTACGGAGTCAGAACCAGAGAGCTGCGAGGTGACAACCAGGAGAGAAGGACTCTGCTGTACGGAGTCAGAACCAGAGAGCTGCGAGGTGACAACCAGGAGAGAAGGACTCTGCTGTACGGAGTCAGAACCAGAGAGCGGCGAGGTGACAACCAGGAGAGAAGGACTCTGCTGTACGGAGTCAGAACCAGAGAGCGGCGAGGTGACAACCAGGAGAGAAGGACTCTGCTGTACGGAGTCAGAACCAGAGAGCTGCGAGGTGACAACCAGGAGAGAAGGACTCTGCTGTACGGAGTCAGAACCAGAGAGCTGCGAGGTGACAACCAGGAGAGAAGGACTCTGCTGTACGGAGTCAGAACCAGAGAGCTGCGAGGTGACAACCAGGAGAGAAGGACTCTGCTGTACGGAGTCAGAACCAGAGAGCGGCGAGGTGACAACCAGGAGAGAAGGACTCTGCTGTACGGAGTCAGAACCAGAGAGCGGCGAGGTGACAACCAGGAGAGAAGGACTCTGCTGTACGGAGTCAGAACCAGAGAGCGGCGAGGTGACAACCAGGAGAGAAGGACTCTGCTGTACGGAGTCAGAACCAGAGAGCGGCGAGGTGACAACCAGGAGAGAAGGACTCTGCTGTACGGAGTCAGAACCAGAGAGCGGCGAGGTGACAACCAGGAGAGAAGGACTCTGCTGTACGGAGTCAGAACCAGAGAGCTGCGAGGTGACAACCAGGAGAGAAGGACTCTGCTGTACAGAGTCAGAACCAGAGAGCTGCGAGGTGACAACCAGGAGAGAAGGACTCTGCTGTACAGAGTCAGAACCAGAGAGCTGCGAGGTGACAACCAGGAGAGAAGGACTCTGCTGTACGGAGTCAGAACCAGAGAGCTGCGAGGTGACAACCAGGAGAGAAGGACTCTGCTGTACAGAGTCAGAACCAGAGAGCTGCGAGGTGACAACCAGAAGAGAAGGACTCTGCTGTACGGAGTCAGAACCAGAGAGCAGCGAGGTGACAACCAGAAAAGAAGGACTCTGCTGTACGGAGTCAGAACCAGAGAGCGGCGAGGTGACAACCAGGAGAGAAGGACTCTGCTGTACAGAGTCAGAACCAGAGAGCAGCGAGGTGACAACCAGAAAAGAAGGACTCTGCTGTACAGAGTCAGAACCAGAGAGCGGCGAGGTGACAACCAGGAGAGAAGGACTCTGCTGTACGGAGTCAGAACCAGAGAGCAGCGAGGTGACAACCAGAAAAGAAGGACTCTGCTGTACAGAGTCAGAACCAGAGAGCGGCGAGGTGACAACCAGGAGAGAAGGACTCTGCTGTACAGAGTCAGAACCAGAGAGCAGCGAGGTGACAACCAGAAAAGAAGGACTCTGCTGTACAGAGTCAGAACCAGAGAGCGGCGAGGTGACAACCAGGAGAGAAGGACTCTGCTGTACGGAGTCAGAACCAGAGAGCAGCGAGGTGACAACCAGAAAAGAAGGACTCTGCTGTACAGAGTCAGAACCAGAGAGCGGCGAGGTGACAACCAGGAGAGAAGGACTCTGCTGTACAGAGTCAGAACCAGAGAGCGGCGAGGTGACAACCAGAGAGAAGGACTCTGCTGTACGAGTCAGAACCAGAGAGCGCGAGGTGACAACCAGAAGAGAAGGACTCTGCTGTACGGAGTCAGAACCAGAGAGCGGCGAGGTGACAACCAGGAGAGAAGGACTCTGCTGTACGGAGTCAGAACCAGAGAGCAGCGAGGTGACAACCAGAAGAGAAGGACTCTGCTGTACGGAGTCAGAACCAGAGAGCTGCGAGGTGACAACCAGAAGAGAAGGACTCTGCTGTACGGAGTCAGAACCAGAGAGCTGCGAGGTGACGACCAGAAGAGAAGGACTCTGCTGTACGGAGTCAGAACCAGAGAGCGGCGAGGTGACAACCAGGAGAGAAGGACTCTGCTGTACGGAGTCAGAACCAGAGAGCGGCGAGGTGACAACCAGAAGAGAAGGACTCTGCTGTACGGAGTCAGAACCAGAGAGCTGCGAGGTGACAACCAGGAGAGAAGGACTCTGCTGTACGGAGTCAGAACCAGAGAGCGGCGAGGTGACAACCAGGAGAGAAGGACTCTGCTGTACGGAGTCAGAACCAGAGAGCGGCGAGGTGACAACCAGGAGAGAAGGACTCTGCTGTACGGAGTCAGAACCAGAGAGCGGCGAGGTGACAACCAGGAGAGAAGGACTCTGCTGTACGGAGTCAGAACCAGAGAGCTGCGAGGTGACAACCAGGAGAGAAGGACTCTGCTGTACGGAGTCAGAACCAGAGAGCTGCGAGGTGACAACCAGGAGAGAAGGACTCTGCTGTACGGAGTCAGAACCAGAGAGCTGCGAGGTGACAACCAGGAGAGAAGGACTCTGCTGTACGGAGTCAGAACCAGAGAGCAGCGAGGTGACAACCAGGAGAGAAGGACTCTGCTGTACGGAGTCAGAACCAGAGAGCAGCGAGGTGACAACCAGGAGAGGAGGACTCTGCTGTACGAAGTCAGAACCTGAGAAGCAGCAGAAATGAAGACTAGGGGCTTTGCAGAGACGAGCTGAGCGCTGTGCACGTTTGGTTTTGTCTCTGAAAGGCTTGAAGCTTTTTCTTCCTGGTTTCTCTGGCGTGTTTTACTCCAGAACAAGTGACCAGGCACTTTGGATGAAGTTAAATCCCGTGATCTGAAAGAACACAACATGAATACTGTAAAATCAGTCACGTCTGTGGAGCTTTGGAACACGGGAACAAGAAGACACCTGTCCACTGCTGGAGGGTCAGAGCAGCGTTTTTCACAGACGAGCCCCTTTTCATCAAACGATGGGATTTGGATGATTTTCTTCCTGATCACAGGCGACAACAGAGACAAACTGCCTTTTGGATGTTCACTGGTTTGTCTGCAGGATGAAGACACGCCCGACATCAACACCGCTGAGCGATGAACAATACTCAATCTGCTCAACAGAAGCAAAAACACGAAGAGAAACAAAGTTAAAAAGGAAAAATGAAGAGAAATCACAGTTTGTACAAATTCTAACTTTACTTTCTATTAAAGGGGACCACACATGCAAAATTCACTTTTTAATGTTTTTTTTTACTCAACTTTGGGTATTTACTTCATAAAAAAACAGTCCTTGTGCCAAAAAAATGCACCCAGTGGTTTATTTACTCTAAGTAGATTTATTTTACTGTGATAATTACGTTTCGTTTTAAAATACTCTCGCATGTGACGTCACAAGCGAGAGGACAACCCACCTCAAACCTGAGTCCAGCCCCTCAACTAGCAACCCCTGGTGCGGCTCAACCCACTTCAGTAAAATACACGTCACGGTTGCCGAGCAGTTTTGGAGCTGACCCGGCGGTCATTTATTTATTTATTCATTTATTTAGCCCCCGGGGGGGCCAGCCACGCAGCACATCTTGAGTAAAACCAGAATGTTTTATTACCTTGTTTGAACTCTGTCTCGTTGAAACTGTGCACACACACACTCTCGCGGGGCGACAGTCTGAAACGTACAAGCACCACTGATCGATATACTTTTCAGATTAGCAATTTATTTATTTTAAGAATACCTTTCACTTCATCAAAATCTAATCAAAACTCCAGCGTTCTAAAAGTAGGTGGTTGTATGTATTTCTTATATGATGAAGGACTGCTGTTGTTCAACTGCGCCTGTAGGTCAGCGAGTTAAATCACTGGTGTCGCACCCAAAGGACCGGGGTTTGCTTCCCGGCCACGGCATCTTTTTTTTTTGTTGTTGTTTCGGAGAGATCGGGCTGCAGTGAGCTGCTGGATTTTGAGGACAGTGTGGGTCCGGTCAGAGGTTGCCTCATACGGATAAATTACTGGAAACACTCGGTGAACTTTGCGTGTGTCTGGTTTGGATGTGCAGCCGTGGATCAAAGCGCCGCATGCAACTAGCAGGAGCTACGCGGGCTGTTTGTTACCGAAGGAGGAGGAAGAGCTCGGATTCGGGAGGGCATGATAAAAGGAGCAGCTAATGGCGGCGCACACAAACAGCTTTCGGTAAGTTATCTTTTAAGCTAGCACTAACAGTAAGTCAAACGAGTAATAAAAAAAGGCTAATTTTAAAACAACAACAGATTTGAGATACTGGCAGTTACAGAGGGCGGAGACAGAGTTTTGACGGGCGTGGACTTCAGAGCTCATTATCATAAACAGGTCGTTTAGAACGGAAGTTAGAAATGGCAGAATTAAAAAGGGTATAATTTATTATCTAAGAATTATTTTGTGTATTAAATTGAATGAACGGGGTCTGGATAGCACACAGACATACCATAAAATTTTAAAAAACCCATATGAGGTCCCCTTTAAACTTTTGTGAAAACACAAGTGGCGCTAAAAACAAATTCTACCAGCTGAAATGTAATTATTTATATGTAACTGTATTCAGGACATTTATCTTGACCTCGGGGTTTTGATCGGAGCAGCTGATTGTTCCTAGTCTCTGCTGGTGACTTCTCTACCATGACATCATCAAGCTGTGAACTGTTGGCATGTTCCAGCATGTTTGGACATAATAAATCAAATGGATATATATAGATAGACCTGCGTTTCTCAGCGAGGGTTACAACAAAGCTTGCTGTAACTCACTCGAGCCCAGAGCTCTAACTTTCAAGGAAAATTCCTTTGAGGAACATTTATTTTAAAGTCAACCAGAAAGTGCCACTACTTCTGAGGATCCACGCGAACAACAGAAGACGTTGAAAGTAAACAGAACCAGTTCGGGCGCACCGGACCTGCAAGGACTCTGTGCGTCTGAAAGGCTGGTACCTTCTCTTTACCAGACTGTCGTCTTAAAGATAATGAGTCAGCTGTTTACAAACGTACCTGGAGTTCAGCAGTCTGATGGAGAGTGTTATTTCTGGTCATACACTCAAGATAATTAACTTCCTTTAAACTTCATCTTTCCATCCTCCTCCTATTTTTCTTAAACTTTCCCTTCATCATCCTAAGCTGGAAACTAAATTTTAAGCTAAATGCCTGAAGTATAAGTTATTATGAGACCCATAACTTGTTCTGTTGTTCCTATGAAATTACGGACGCGTGTTTTCATCTGTGCTGAAGTAAATTATAGGAAAGTCTGATCGATCAATCAATGTACATGTTATGATGTAATTTTATGATTCTGTTAATCAAAGTCAAAGTCAACTTTATTGTCAGATCTGCAATATGTACTGTACAGGACATACACAGGACCGAAATTGCGTTTCTCTCAGTCCCTCGGTGCAACAGTAAACATCTAAACATTGAAACACTGAAACATATAATAATAGACATAAGCATAAAATAGTAAAACTAACACTGTCCTGAGTTTTTTGCATAGTGGAATAAGAGTATGAAAATTTACACCAACTCTAAAACTAAAACATTAAACATTTAATGAACATAATACTGTCCTGAGTTTTTGCATACTAGTATAAAAAAAGAGTATAAAAAGTATAACTAAAATAAACTAAAGGTTTCTAGCATTGACATTTGCAAAGTGGCAAAGCAGCGTATGAGTTAATGTACACAGTATATGTATGAGGTAGTAGTTGATGTTGTTATAGAGGCAAAAAGTGGCATATGCAGTAAGGCACATTGGGCATCCCTAAATAAGACCGTTCAGAGCACACTGTATATGTACCAGCAGTGGTGTAGATATTAGAGTAGTGTAAATAAATGTAAACAGTAGTAATTACATGTAAGCAGTAGTAATAAAAGTAAACAGTATTAATAAATGTAAACAGAGAATGTAAACAGTATTATGATTATAGGCAGTGATGTAATACAAACATTAGTGCAAGTATGATAATAAATGGTTCAGTTCTGCTGAACCAACATAAATTATGTTTCATGTCAATTGCATCTTGCCTGGTCACAATTTATTGTTTTTAATCTGAAAAAGAGAGAACCCATGAATTATTGATGATAATTTGTGTCAGGATAAACCCTTCTCATTTTTCATCTGGTGGACAGGTAAATCAGTAAACTGATACCCCTGAACCTCTAGATAAGGTGAGGGATGTCATCATGGAGACTGATGAAACAATGGCCGCTTTTGATGTCACATCACTCTTTACGTGCAACCCATACTCCTGGAGTACACCCCACAGGGCGCCCTGAGGGACGTGATTGAACACCTTCTCCAAGTCCACAAAGCACATGTAGACTGTTTGGGCAAACTCCCTGCACCCTCCAGGACCTGCTGAGGGTGTAGAGCTGGTCCAGTGTTCCACGACCAGCACGAAAACCACACTTCTCCTGTCCCCCTCTTACAATGCTGTTATTGCTAGTATCACTCAAGGCTGGTTTATACTTCTTGTCGCACGTCTTTTACCCCCCGTTGAGTGAAAAAAAGTTGTGCAACTTCCGTCTGCACTCCCGCTGCGATCCCCCGGTGACAGCCGTCCTATACATGGCCCTCAGTCAGCACTGCGAGACATGGAGGATGCAGCTCGGAGCGTGTGATTGGTTCAAAGTTTGTGGGCGTTTTTTGTTTGGATGTCAATATATGGTGTATCACACCGCTACCCGCTGTAAAGGGTCTTTGGTGTGTCAGTATTAAACTGACACACTTTACCTTAATTACTTACTTATTCAGATTGAATAGTAATTCACAGGTTCTCTCTTTTTCAGGTTTACCAAAAGTCCGGTTGTACCTCTGCGTGTTTATGGATTCAACATGTCGTGATGCCTGCTTTCTCCATCAGAGACAGTGACACGTCCTGATTACAGTAGTTTCAAAATAAAGCGTTCCTCAAGAAAGTTAATTCAGAACTAGGTAGCTTTTGCTCTGTTGAATTTATGGAGGCATCCATAAATTCTTGGCTGATGAACCAGTCTTTGACTTAATGACTCAGTTTATCTAGCCATGAGAGAAAGGACATGATTCATTCAACCTTTATTTAGTCAGGTAAATCTTTTGAACCTCATGGGCTCATTTACGAAAGCGACCTGCTAAAACTAAAGAACAATGAACAGCAGTGATAGAATTTCATTAAACAATAAACAAACAAACAATAAACAATAGAAAACAAAAAGAGAGAAAAAAACAAAAGATTTTTTTTTTCTTTTTTTTAACAAAGTATCAAAAAACTAGCAAAACATTATAAGGTAGACGTATAAAATCAAAGACAGGAACAAATCTGCATTGGTTTTTGCCAGGATTCCAACAGATTCTGAAAACCATTTAGAGAAGTCAAGGTCGAGAGCTTCAGATCTTTTTGTAAGATATTCCATGAAGCAGGAGCAGAGTAGGAGAAGGCCCTTTTTCCAAGTTCAGTCCTCACTGACGGAACACTGCAGGTAATCATGTCCTGAGAGCGCACGCTGTAGCTGCACTCACGCAAAGACATGTAGGAGGAGATGTATGAGGGCAGCAGACCAAGAAGTGATTTAAAGATGAAAATGTACCAGTGGAAGAGTCTGTGTGAGGTTAATGATGTCCAGTTAACCAGTGAATACAGGGTGCAGTGGTGGGTACGATAATCACAACCAGTTATGAATCTTAGTGCACCATGATAGACAACATCCAACATCCGCAGGTGCTTGTAGGAGCATTCATGTAGATAGATAGATATAGATTTATTTGTCCCCTTAGGGAAATTAATTTGCAACATTTGTCAGCAGGCATTGACATAAAGGACATACTTATACATACATACATGACATCATCATCCATCATTACAGCAAAGGTGTTTCAGCTCAGTAATTCATGATACCTTAGTATTATTTAATGATTTAATTGCTTGTGGTATGAAAGAAAATTTTGTTCTGTTTCTTGAGAATAAAGGAAGGCCATACCTTCGCCCTGAAGGAAGCAACTCAAATGAAGATCTTAGGGGATGTGTGTCGTCTGCTATAATCTTGTTTGCCTTCCTCATAACTCTGTCCATGTATATCTTTTCCATACTTGGCAGAGTGGTCCCTAACAGTTTGCTGGCTGTAGTTACTATACTTCTCAAGGATTTCTTCTGAGCCTCTGTAGCATTGCCAAACCAACAGATGTTACAAAACGTTAAAATACCTTCAATAAAAGCAGAATAAAACATTAAAAGCATTGAGTTATTGACTCTAAAAGTACCCAGTTTCTTTAAAAACTGGGTTCTTCTTGTAGAGAATGTCACCGTAATCAATGGAGGGGAGGAAAGTCACAGACACAAGGCGTTTCCTAACATTCAGTGTTAGACAGGATCTGTTTCTGAAAAAGAAACCCAGTTTAACTTTCAGTTTCTTTACTAGGTTTTCCACGTGGAGTTTAAAAGAGAGATGTGAATCGATCAGGATACCCAGATATTTATAGGAATCAACAAACTCAATAGGGACACCATTTGAAGATAAAATCAGAGGAGGATCTGCTGGAACCGCCTTCCTATTTGAAAAAAACATCCCTTTTGTTTTATCAGCATTTAGGACATTTAGGACATGATAGTTCTCTGTCCGTTCAAACTCCTTTAAGCTCCGCAGCTCTTCCAACTCTGAAGCGTTCCGGAAACAAAACGCTTTTCCTAAAGTGTTGAGATTAGAAGCACAGTCTTCTGATTGGTTGTGGGCCAAGCGAGGTGAGTGAAAACGTGAAGCGAAAACTTCAAGGTCAACAGAAAGTCTGTTTAGAAAACAGAGAAATGTTTTGGGAGGGCAGGAGACAGTGTCTAGAACTTTTGTCTACGACTTGATTCACTGTCTCAAACTATTTAAACCAAGACTGGAAGATCATTCTGACATATAATTCAACTTTGACATAGTTCTTCTGAATAGAACATAGTTTGATTCATTATATGAAGAAGTGAACATTGGTACAGCATTAACCATGATCATACAATGACAGAGTAATTCTGAATTGATTTGTGTCTCAATTCAAAATAAATGTAATGAAATAGTATCCACTTGTCTCCTTGAGAGCTTCAAGAAAAGTGTAACACTAAAGGCTCCGGCAAAGCTGCGCGTACAAGCAGTACGCCTCTGTACGACGTACGTACGCAGAGGCAAAAGCGTAACCCCGCGTAGCCCCGTAGGGCACGAACGCGCAAAGCTCAAATTTCACAACCGCGTACGCGATGCGCGTTGTCTCACCATAAATTGCCCGGTGCCGGACTGTTTTGTATGTTACACAAATGTATTAAATTCCCCTTCTTCATCGCTGATCAGGACTTTTGTTTTGTTTTTTTGCCAAAAGTCAAAGCTTCATCCTCCGTTCACTCCATGACTGAAATGAATGAATTCATGTCCTACCTGGCTGCACGAGCTTTTAAATATTTTCTGGTGGGCTGTGGGCTGCAGGAAAAGCGCTCCCTGTTTTTATTTATATTTTTTAGAAGTTTTTAGTAACATATAAAGTGATAGAAAGACCGCAGCGGCTGCAGCCAAGCCACCGCGGCTCGGGTGCAGCTGCCAGCTGGTTGTCCCACTCGAGCTGTCAATCATTTCAGTAGGCGTGTCAGCAAGTGACCAATCAGCGACCTCAGTTTGTCCTCTCTGCACGCAGCAGCTCAAATTACAACAAGAATTTGGAGCGAAAACGCAAGCCTTTAACGTGAGAACGAAAGCAGAGCTGTGCCAGCGAACGCGTGCGCACAGAATGCGCGCGTAGAGCGGCGTACAGGCAGGACGCTGAGCTTTGCCGGAGCCTTCAGAGTTCAGAGAGATGTGAAAAGGTGTAAATCCAGGTCAGACATGACGGCCTGCACCGCTACACTTCCAGAAGCCGGTTTTTGCTTTGACATGGATAGTTTTGAAGAGAAACTCGCCTTGTGTAGATCTGGTCCTGTTCAGCGGGCGAACGTGCCAACGCCGTTCGCGTTGTCTTTCCATGTTCGCGGTCAATAACATAAGTACAAGGTCATTTTCTTCATCCTCGTCCTCCGACTCGTCATCCAACCTGAGAAGCATCTCTTTTGCCGTTTGCTCTTACAATTTTTTCGTTGTGAACTGTAGAAAACTTCCTCCATCCATCAACAGTCATATAAGCTGTGCGCGTGACGTATGTAGTCGGAGGGAAGAGGGATGGATTACTATAATGTATCCCCTACGTCTTTTCCAAGTATAAACACTCAATGCGGTCGGTGACACACACACAATTACGTCATCGCTGGGCCGCAGCCGCACGTCTTGCATGAAGTATAAACAAAGCTTGAGCCCTCTGTGAATAGCAAACAACCATCAGGGTGCTAACGGTCCATTGTTAGGCTGATGGTCCTCCTTGATCATGTGAGCAGCTGGTTTCAGCTGTCATCAGCTTTTTATAAAAGATGATGATGAGAGCTCATGAGAGTTTTAGACGATGAAATTCATTTACCAGTGTTTTATGGACAGAATTTCTAGGCGCAGCCAAGGTGTTGAGAGGATCCGTTTTGGTGGCCTTAGAATCGCTTCTCTGTTTTTTGCAGATGATGTGGTCCTATTGGCTTCATCAGATCGTGATCTACAGCTTTCACTGGAGCGGTTTGCAGCCGAATGTGATGCGGCCGGGATGAGGATCAGTTCCTCCAAATCCGAGGCCATGGTCTTGAGCCGGAAAAGGGTAGCGTGCCCTCTCCGGGTCGGGGAGGAGGTCCTGCCCCAAGTGGAGGAGTTTAAGTATCTCGGGATCTTGTTCACGAATGAGGGAAAACTGGAGCGTGAGATCGATAGGCGGATAGGTGCAGCGTCCGCAGTGAAGCGGGCGCTGTACCGGTCTGTCGTGGTGAAGAGAGAGCTGAGTCAAAAGGCAAAGCTCTCAATTTACCGATCGATCTACGTTCCCACCCTCATCTATGGTCATGAGCTTTGGGTTATGACCGAAAGAACAAGATCTCGGATACAAGCGGCTGAAATGAGTTTTCTCCGCAGGGTGTCTGGACTCTCCCTTAGAGATAGGGTGAGAAGCTCAGTCATCCGGGAGGGACTCGGAGTAGAGCCGCTGCTTCTCCACATCGAGAGGAGCCAGTTGAGGTGGCTCGGGCATCTGGTTAGGATGCCTCCTGGACGCCTCCCTGGTGAGGTGTTCCGGGCATGTCCCACCGGGAGGAGACCCAGAGGAAGACCCAGGACACGCTGGAGGGACTATGTTTCTCGGCTGGCACACTATATAATACGGTTATACTCCCGCACTTAATTTACTGTATAGATATTTGGGGTACAGCGTGCAAAACTGTAACTAAAGCCTATTTTTATTTTACAGAAGAGAGCCATAAGAATTGGGCCATAAGCCATAAGAATTATTACAAGAAAACATTACTGCCATCCATCAAATGTTTTGTTTTACAAATTGAAATTGCTATAAAGTTTTTTTTTTAATGATTTGGTTGACTATAATATTATTTTATTATTGTTCAAAGCTCAGAATTTCTCATTACCCTCAAACATCCAAAGGCTTTTTGTAAAAAGGACTAGTTAGGACTGCCACAATACAGAACTAGTTTAAAGAGTAGGTCTACTACTCACACACATACAGGGAATAGAACTGTGGAATGGTTTGGAAACTGATACTAAACCTTGCTATTAAAATTGCAAAGTCAATATCTATATTTAAGAAAATTATTAAAACAAAATTTCTGTACAAATATTCATAAATTGGTTTATATGCAAATTAATATTTATGGTTTTGTGTGAGAAATCATTTAATATCTTTTTTTTTTATATATATGCGATTGCTATTTGAATTGATTGTTAATTTTGTTTGAAGAAGGGGCAGAAATAATGAGATTTTCTTCTTCTTCTGCCTCCTTTCATTTCATGTATTGTTTTTTTTTATAACGTGGTTTTGTAAATACAGTAATTTTCTTGTGTTTTTACAATTTGAAATGAATAAATTTAATAAAAATTAAAAAAAAGGTTCAACCAAGTGGGAATCGAACCCGAGTCTTTTGAGTGGAAGGCCGACACGTTCCCCGCGGGACCACTGAGGCACGTCCGTCTTTTGAGGTCCAATATATTTTAAACGAACCGCCCCTCATGAAATCCTGGCTAGACCCCCCGAGGAGAGAAACTCGCCGAGGTATGCAGAGGGAGGGAAGAGGGAGGGAAGAGGGAGGGATTTATTATAATTTATCCCCCACGTCTTGCCAAACACTCAATGCGGTCGGTGACACACACGCAATTGCATCATCGCTGGGTTCACTCAGCGGGGGGTAAAAGACGTGAGACAACAGTATAAACCAGGCTTCAGGCCCACCCCCGTCCTGATGGTTCGCTTCACTGGACCCTGAAGTCTGCGTCGGCTTCATGCAGCTGTGTGGACTAAGAGAAGTCTTCTGCTTCATGAGCTCTGGTTGTTCAGGTTCTCGCTGGTGAAGTGACTTCCAGTCAACAAGCTGTTCCATGAGGTCACACATCTGAGATGACGAGGGGTCGACGGCTCATAGACATCAACTTTTCTTCTTCTTCTTCTTCTTCTTCTTCCTCCAGCTGCTCCTTCAGGGTCTCCACAGTGAACTTCTCATGCGAAGACTT
Source organism: Garcialebias charrua (assembly GCA_038048925.1). Classification (NCBI taxonomy): domain Eukaryota; kingdom Metazoa; phylum Chordata; class Actinopteri; order Cyprinodontiformes; family Rivulidae; genus Garcialebias; species Garcialebias charrua. The sequence goes on along the minus strand of JBBPBX010055042.1, from coordinate 6,790 downwards.
GGTGACTGTTTTTACACCAGATGTTCTTCCTGACTCAACCACGGACCACGGAGCTACCACAGCCCTCTGTGTGGAGCAGAGAGCGCCATCTAGGACGCCCAGGGAGCAGATGGTGGGGGCTAAGGGCCTTGCTCAAGGGCCCAGAGTGGGGCAAGGGAGGGTGGAGGCAGGTGTGGCTGCTTCACCTTTCCCACTGTGAGCTCAGTGGGACTCACCTGGTTAAATCAAAGTTAATAAGTTTATTGTTGTCAGATGATGTTCCTCCGACCAGCCTCAGTGAATAAACTAACATTTATTATCTGGTCTCAGTCTGTGGGAAGAAGGATGTTTGGAGCAACTCTTGTCTGAGGATCAGCGCCGTCTTGTTCTTTCCTCTGTCCTGCGTCTTTTTGTGCACGTGACGCGTCACATTGAACCGAGGATTCAGGTGAATTTGGTCAAAATGAACGAAGCACAATTTAAGATTCCTGGCTTTTTGTCACGGAGCGGAGAGAGGACGGAGAAACACCATCTCTGTCCGTCGCCTGGTGGGCGGGGCCACTTGAAGCAGCAGGCCAGTGTTTCCAGTGCACTGGTCCCAGTAGACTGAACACACTGAAGGATTCTTTAGCTTCTGGTACCTGTTTGTCTGAAGAGTGCTGTCGTCCAGCCACTCTTAAAAAAGCTTCATTTGGATTCTTCTTGTTCAGCAGTTGCAGGTCCATCTCTAAACTTCCTGTTGTGGCTAAGGTTCTAGAGAAGGTTGTGGTCCAGCAGTGAACTGCTGCTCTAGATCACCAGGGTTTTGTAAATCCACTCAACATCTTTGAGTCTCAAATGATAATTTGATGCACGTGAAGCAGGTGAATGTTCTGAAGCAGGTGAATGTTCTGAAGCAGGTGAATGTTCTGAAGCAGGTGAATGTTCTGAAGCAGGTGAATGTTCTGAAGCAGGTGAATGTTCTGAAGCAGGTGAATGTTCTGAAGCAGGTGAATGTTCTGAAGCAGGTGAATGTTCTGTGCTGCTCATGTTGGACCTGACGCAGCTTTTGACACTGTTGATCACCTGACCTTGTTGGATAGGCTGAGGAGTTGTTGTCCTCTTACCTGTCCCATAGATCAACCTTCTTGGCTACATCTTCTTCTACGTACAGACCCCGTTCCTACCCAGGTCATTATTCAAGTCAGATTTGTTGAGCCAGGGTTCAGAGATGATGATTACATCAGCCCCAGAAAAACGGACCAGAATTTTCAAAGTGTCAAGTTTTCTCAAAAGACTGTGTGTGTTTACATGCAGAAAGTGAAGACCTGACATGTTTTTAAATCATTTGGTTTGCTGTAATGAGTGGGGGTCCAGGGTTGGGCTGGATCCCTGAGAGCAGTAACAACTTTATTATCAGACATTTTATTGTGTTTTTGTGTGACAGATGTGTATTTACTGGAGTTAATAGTGTGACAATTAGCCTCCATAATCAAACCATGAGAACATTAAAAAAGACATGATTACCCAGAACCCAGAAACAATGAAGATTGCTGTGAGAGGCCTGTCCAGATGTGTTAACAAGGTTCAGTGACTCCAGATAGTCAGAGATTTGAAAATGATGGGGATTTTTGGACTGATGCAGAAACGTCTCACAACAGACAGCTTCATAGATCAAATGGGCCAACGGGTCCAATGTTAGTAGTAATAATAATAATAATACATGTAATAATAATATTAATAACAATAATAATAATAATAATAATGAATTTAATTTGTAACACACTGTTCATTAACAAAAATCTCAAAGTGCAACTAAAATCAGTGAGAAAAAATCAACTAAAATCAATGATAAAATCAACTAAAATCAACGATAAAATCAACTAAAATCAGTGATAAAATCAACTAAAATCAGTGATAAAATCAACAATAAAATCAACTAAAATCAATGAACAAATCAACTGAAATCAATGAGCAAATCAACTAAAATCAATGATAAAACAAACTAAAATCAACGATAAAATCAACTAAAATTAGTGATAAAAATCAACTAAAATCAGTGATAAAAATCAATTAAAATCAATGATTAAAAAATAAAATAAAATCAGTGATAAAATCAATTAAAATCCATGATAAAATCTGTAATGATTGAATGAATTATGTTTGTCCACTAGATGGCAAGCATGAGTTTATGTGAATGCATAAATGTAAAGAAAAGAACAACAGAAGTAGTTAGTTAATGAGAGACACCTGTGAACAACCTGTGTGAGCAGCTTCACAAAAGATACTTTAATAAAAGTGTCTGGAAGATACACAACGTCTGGTTAATTTCAAACACAAATATAACATGGTGTCAGGAGTGGGATGATGAGGGATGGAATACAAAAGCAACTGTTCTGCAAGAAGTAGCTCCACGTTCATTTGAAGTGAAAACTGAAGATGGACAAGTTTTGAGACGGAATCGTCGCAGTTTGTTGAAGACTCCATTAGAGCCTATTGAGAAGTCGAGTGAAGATTCTAAGGACTCTCAGATTATTTCTAATACCGAAACACATTGTGAAGTTGACAGTATGGGCAGTATTAGGGACAATCCACCTGCGTTAAGAAGATCTACCAGGGTGGTGAAAAAACCTGAAAGGTTGAACTTGTAAAAAAAAAAAAGAAGAAGAAGAAAGAAAGAAAAATAGAAAAAAGTTTAAAAAAAGTTGAAATGTCTATTTTGTAATTCATGTTCTTAATGTGTGTCTCATGCAATGTATGTTATTCTTTGATAGGATTATTTTGTAACATTCTTACTTTAAAGAAAGGAGGATGTAGCCTGGCCCTCGCCTTCCTGCACAGCTCCGCTCAATTCTCATTTCCCTTCACTTTCCCTTGTCTGAAGCGAAGTGAAGGACAAGGGTCTGGTTTTAACCAGGCTAAGGAGGATGTAATGATTGAATGAATTATGTTTGTCCATGATATAACCAACTAAAATCAGTGATATAACCAACTAAAATCAGTGATATAACCAACTAAAATCAGTGATATAACCAACTAAAATCAGTGATATAACCAACTAAAATCAGTGATATAACCAACTAAAATCAGTGATATAACCAACTAAAATCAGTGATATAACCATCTAAAATCAGTGATATAACCAACTAAAATCAGTGATATAACCAACTAAAATCAGTGATATAACCAACTAAAATCAGTGATATAACCAACTAAAATCAGTGATATAACCAACTAAAATCAGTGATATAACCATCTAAAATCAGTGATATAACCAACTAAAATCAGTGATATAACCAACTACTTGTTGTGGTCCAACTGGAGTTTGAATTGGACAGAGGGGAGCACCCCTGTGAAGATGAAACTCTCAAGCTGCTCTCATGATGAACACATGCTGGGTCCAGTACCAACTGGTAGACGCTCATAATCCACAGCAAATAGCAAGGCATGGTCCTGACTTGGTTCAGATCAACAGAGGACAACAGCACGACCCAGGAACAAAACCTTCAGCTGACCAGTTCTGAACCGGTGGACCTGTACGGATCTGGATTATTATCCAGATGAGTTTGGATGGATAAGAAAGTTCATGCTCAATCATCCAGGTACCAAATCCAATAATTCTCAATTGGGTCATCTGGACAGTTTCTATGAAAAAAAAAAAAGAAACTGTCCAGATGACCCGACTGAGAGTTATTGGGTTTGGATGGATAGTTTATTCAAATGAATGGGGTGGATGTGGTGGCCAAGGCCACCATTAGCCACCCCCTGGCTCCTCCATTGTACCTGGTGGTGGATAAAATTGCTCCCTCCACTAACCAGGATGTGTCATCATCACCTTCTCAACATAGACTCATCCACAGTAGTGTCATCTGCAGACTTCACAGTTTTATTCAAATTAGCAGAAAAAAAATCATCAGAATATTTAGAGTACGAAGAAACTCATCATGACTAGGGTTATACAATACCAGACATTTTCAAATTTATAAACTTTCAATAATTAATGTTAATTTATTGCAATAAGTGCTAATAAAACTGGAAATGTTTTAGTGTCATGTCTCTGTTGAAGAAAATACATTTAATCATAACCTTGATTAAAACAATCAGATTTTATTACTGTGCCTAACAACGGGACGTACCAAACCCTTGAAACATTATTGCAACATGTAAAAACTTTATATTTTAAAATGCAATTTACTAAAATTTATTTTGTTTTGATGTAAATAAAATGATTGACAAAGCAAAATAAAACTACAGTACAACAATAAAATAAATACTTCAGCTCAAAGTTGCATGAATGATATAAAACATTTTCTGTACATGAACTTGGATAAGATTACGAATTTTAAAAATGTAAATACAATGATAAAAACATAAAGAACATGAACTATATTAAATATTGTTGTTAAGGGTTATGTACATAAATTTACAATAATAAAAACAAAGACTGTAGGACGGTTTAAAATCCAGTGTTTTCGAAAAATTTGTCAGTGACATCATCATATTCAACTTAGGTTGTTAAATTGGTTACTTTCATAAACTTCATAAGCAATAAAAAAACTGAAAGTTAAACTGGGTTTGTTTTTCAGAAACAGATCATGTCTAACACTGAATGTTAGGAAACACCTTGGCCCTCATTCACGAAAATGTTGGTATTTTTATCCTAAATTTCTCCTACTTTTGTTCGTACGAACATGCCACGTCAGATTCAACAAAGTCTTCTATCCTCAAGAAAAGTGTGTAAATGGCTGCGTAAATTTAATGAATCCCACCTGTTCTATCAACCTGCGCGTGCTCGCGGAGAGGTCATTTACATAATTCCCACCCCTCAAAACACCATATAAGGCCACGTTTCCTGCCTTCTGACAGCAGGAAGTGTCCATTCATTCAAACTCAAGAAGTAAAAGGAGGAACTTCACGCGTTCGGAGATCTGCTCTCAGTCGCGCTGTGGCTACCCCCCCCCCCGCAAGTGTCGGATGGTCAAATATCTTTAATTTTAGTGTACTGTGTTACATTATAGTTTCACTTATTCAGAAGAGCCGTGGCGCACCGCTACCCCCCCCCCCCCCGCAAGTGTCGGATGTGTTTTTGAACAGAAGCATTTTAAAATGTCTCGAAACTACAGTTAACTTCATATTAATATTGTAGTGCATATGTTTTGTGTCTCCCGTGGGTCGTACAGTATCAGAAATCAAGAATAAATGGTTTGATCTGAAAATGGCTTCAAACAAACATCTCGCCGCAGCACGGACAGGAGGTGGTCAGGAGATGGTGGACAATAAATGCCACGCTGCAAGATGCCAACATGTTTTGCAGCACAAATGATGCGCGCACCTCCTGGTCAGCGCGCACCTCCTGGTCAGGGCGCACCTCCTGGTCAGGGCGCACCTCCTGGTCAGGGCGCACCTCCTGGTCAGCGCGCACCTCCTGGTCAGGGCGCACCTCCTGGTCAGGGCGCACCTCCTGGTCAGCGCGCAACCACATTCTGCAGGTTATATTTCGAATCAGATATAATAATCTATTGCTCCGATGGTGTTTGGCACAAGATCAGTCTTAATTCGTACTTGTTCTGCGGCGGTGTATGGGAATTTTATGTACCTGGGTGTTAATATGAGGAGCGGCTTTGATGACCAAGGGGAGCGCACGACTCACTGAAGCCTGCGCGACACACCAGACAAATTAAACTTAAAATTATAATTCTAATTCAAACAGAATAACCTATTGTCAAGAATAATTATGGTGCGTGATTTTTTTAAACCCAAAATATTTTCTAAATAACGAAATATGAAGTTATTCGTGGAGAAGATCCGTCTGGATGACAGCAGACTGACGCTCCTAAAATATACGACAGGTCCGGACCACTCGTAAATTTTGTTCGTATCTGAAAAAAATCGTAGGATACGAAAACATTGTTGAATGCCACAAATGATCCTAAATCACTCGTACGCACAGTTTAAGAACAAATCTGTGCGTACGAACGGTTCGTGAATGAGGGCCCTTGTATCTGTGACTTTCCTTCCCTCCATTGATTACTTCTTGGTCTGCTGCCCTCATACATCTCCTCCTACATGTCTTTATGTGAGTGCAGCTACAGCGTGCGCTCTCAGGACATGATTACCTGCAGTGTTCCGTCATTGAGGACTGAACTTGGAAAAAGGACCTTCTCCTACTCCGCTCCTGCTTCATGGAATATCTTACAAAAAGATCTGAAGCTCTCGACCTTGACCTCTAAATGACTGTTTTCTTGCCTTATTATCCACCAGTTTTTGATTTATGTTTTTTAAAAACCACTTTCTTTTATTTGTTCTTCTCAGTTTGTATGTTTTATATGGTGGTCCGCTGTTGTCATCACTCTTTGTTAAATCTTTTTCCTTTTTATTTGTCCAGGTCGTCTCATTGAGTCAACTCATTTTCAAAAGAGACCTGTTTCAGAGCAGATGGTGGGGGTTAAGTGCCTTGCTCATGGGCCCAGAGTGGGACAAATGAGGGGCAGGTGTGGGTGCTTCACCTTTTTCCACCCACATTTTTTATGTTGACTGTACTGGGAGTTGAACCTGTGACTTTCCGATCACAGGCCCACCTTCTCTAATCTCTGCACCACCACTCCCTAAATAAATTCATGTGTCTCTTGTAAAAGAGTCCCCGAGGCTCAATGGGACTAACTTGTATAAATAAAGGTTGAATGAATGAAAATGTGTCTGTATTGAACAAAACAAATGTTTAAATTACATTTCCTGTTCATTTCAACAGGAACTTTCCCAAACTCCTACACTGAGCTTCACATCAGTTGAAGAGAAATGTTCAGAAAACGTCCTGGACACCACCGGGTCAGTG
>JBBPBX010055041.1:0-17233 GCA_038048925.1 Garcialebias charrua | reverse complement strand
TATATATATATATATATATATTGATATATACAGATGAACACCAAACTAACATACTAAAACACAGAGAAAGCTGCGCAGCCTTTTTGGATGTACGACACAGAGCTAACGGAGTGCTAAAATGCCTTTTAGAGAGACGACACCGAGCTAAGGCGGTGGGGCTAACATGCTAATGCTATGCGCAGCCTGCTGGAAAGGGAAACGGTTCCAAGTAAGTTATTAAATCTTTTTTCCTCATGATTGCTCCAAATGTATGGAGTTAACAAGCTAACCGTCCTTCCTGTAAACAGTTTGGACTACGTGGAGCAAAAAAAAGCTGCAGAGGTCGGACGTGCAAGGAGCTAACATGCAAACAGACGAGACAAGCTTGATCAGCTCAAAGTAAGAAATTATATTTTTATATTATATTATATTATACTGTACTGTATTATATTTTTAATTTTGTAGATGTGTTAGGATAGGTGAAGTGCTTGGTAACTGTTCATTACCGTACATGTACGTGTATCAGTGGCAGTGGTGGAGAAAGTACTCAAACACTGTACTTAAGTAAAAGTACAAATAAACAGACAAAAATGTACTCTAGTAAAAGTAGAAGTACCACATTAATGTTTTTACTTAAGAAAAGTAAATAAGTACTTGCTTTTAAAAATACTTAAAGTATTAAAGTAAAAGTACTTGCTGAATGTATTACCTAACGCAATGGCCTACAGTATCATTAAGTCTGCGTACTGTATGTATATTTTCTGTAATCCATTAAAAGTGTTATTCCAGTTGAAAGAACAATGCTGCAGATAATACATGTTCTTATTGTGTTTACTCTGTGACACAGAGCTTGGGCTTGTGATTCCGTGCGTCAGAATTTCAGGGATGACCTGCAGAGTTAAATGTCATTAAATAAAATAAGAAAGAGGAATGATTATACCTCTGAATTTTTTTATTTAACACAAAGTAAAACCAATGTGTCATTTTAACGGCAGTATAAACATTGAAGTAAAAGTTGTCTGCCTGAAAAAAGGAGCATTAGACCTAACAAAGGAATAGACACTGATCACTTCAACTCCAGTTTGTCATCAACTCTAGTTAAAATACTGTCTAGTCAACTTGTAATGGGTCAGTATGAGCAATATTTTAACTTCCTGACACCATTTTCAAAACTTGGACCCGAGTGTTGAGTCATTTGGAGCCATCTCTTGTCTCCTAACATCCCATGAACTGACACATTTTAATATTGCAGCAAGAATTTATTGTTCAAGTTCAGAAGAATTTGGTTTTCAAATTGTTTTTGTCCAGTCTGTCTCTTTTGGGAGAGAGAATCTGTCCTGATGTACTGAATAGTCTTTCAATAATCTTTCAATAGTTTTTTTAATAAGGCCATGGGTGGTGCATATCTTCTGGCTGACTCTCCACTGTGGAATCCATTGTGGGTGTGTTGTCGATGCTGTGGGTGGCCCCAGCTCAGTGACATACCTGTATATACTAGAACATACATTATAGGCCCAACTTCTAGAAGGTGGGTGTAATAATACCTGTCAACTTTGCAGTGATTCAGTGGCCAAACTCCCCTCTCACCTTTGGTTACTTTCAAACTAACGAACAAATCAAAAAATCGCAACATGAAAGTTACTTGTAACTCAACACGTTATAGAAATGTAGTTTAGTAGAAAGTACAGATACTTCATGTAAAATGTAGTGGAGTAAAAGTAAAAAGTACCCACATTTAATTCTACTTAAGTAAAGTACAGATACATGAAAAATGTACTTAAGTACAGTAACAAAGTATTTGTACTTAGTTACATCCCACCATTGATCAGTGGCGGCTCGTGCGGTATATACAAGTAGTCCCCGATTTACGAGATTTTCGTCTTACGAGATAGTCGTAGTAACGGAACTTGCTCGTAAGTCGGGGACCACCTGTTGTAAGGCTCAAGAGTGTCTTCATTGGGTTTAACCCATACAATGTTAAGACAGCAGTCACAGAATGTGACTAATGTCACATTCTTTCACCCCTGTATATATATACAGGGGTGAAAGTAAGGGGTACCGGGGGGGTACTGAGTACCCTAAAACATTTAGCGGGGATACTCAGTACCCCCAAGAGAGGGGAGTGGCTGTCTGCTGTAAAGAATCAGCAGGTGCACGCAGCCGTGATTGCACCCGCTGATCAGACATGACTGACTGGTTTTTCTAGCAATGAACAGTCAAAAACACGACTTAATAAGTTAATAAATAGCTTTTGTCTCACTTCATATTGTTTCTGAACTGTTCATGTTATACTACAGCCTCAATAGACCTTTTACCAGTTGACGTCATCGGGGCGGCCGTGGCACAGTGGTAATGGCAGTCGACCCCCGATCAGAAGGTTGGAGGTTCGAATCCCGCGTCCGCTCACCATGTGTCGTTGTGTCCCTGGGCAAGACACTTAACCCAGAATTGCTCCTGGTAGGCCTGGATGGCGCCTTGCAAGGCAGGCTACCACTACCGGTGTATGAATGTGTGAATGAATGGGTGGATGGCTGGTATTGTAAAGCGCTTTGGGGCTCCTCACAGGGAGCTAGAAAGCGCTATATAAATAAGCTCCATTTACCATTTACCATTCATCGCGCATGCACATTCGCATTTTACGAGAATTTACCGGAAACGAGGGCTAACGCCGCCATACTACTGAAGTGTTTTCATTACAGCCAACGGTCACGATGGGGAAATATGACTTTTATTGTGTTTATAATTGTTCGAGGCAACGTAAACGAGTAAAAGAAGAAGGTGAGACTTGTTCGTTTTACCAAGTCCCTCTAGGAAAGTCGAGTAAAGCGACTAAAAGAAGGAAGATGTGGCTTCAAGCGCTTCACAGGCAGGACTTCACCCCGACACAAAACAGCAAAGTGTGTAATCGGCATTTTTTATCTGGCATGGCCACTAATGATCTGAACTCCGTGGATTACGTTCCCACATTACATCTTGGATATGGGAAACAGACAAAACAGAGAACAACCTCCCGCAGCAGAACAACATGCTACTGGACAGTTGATAAGCCAGCTAGTTCTACTAGACCTGGCTGTACCTCAATCCACTGCCTGTGTTGAAGTTTCAACCTGCGACATGCAAGGAGATTCTTCCTTCAACCCCCCTGAAGAAATAACAGGTGAGTAAAACGTCATCAAACATGCAGCGGTATAAAAATGAACAGACCACTGCACTGTTAGCCTGTAATCATTTGAACTCTTTCTGCGTTGAAAAAATATACAGTAGTAGTTTCCATAAGACAAACATGTTTTATTAACATTATTTGAGGTCTGACAGCACTGCATCTTTGAAAACATTTCAGCCATTTCTCTGTTTCTGTAATTTATTCGCACAGTTTTGCTGGGAGCATCGGTGACATGCTGTCACAGAAAAAAAAGCAATCCTGTCATCAACGTGTATAAGCATACAGTTTAACTATACATAAGACTGTTTTGTTTATTGTCAAATATGAATTAATACTTTCTTTGTTTTACAGCAACTGGCCACCAACTCCTTGCTGACAAAGGGTTTGATGTCAAGTCAGAGGTGGAAAAAAGGGGAGCTAGTCTGAACCTGCCCCCCTTTCTGCATCCAGGGCACACTGAGGAAGAGGTATGTATTGTACAAGGAGTGTTGTGGCCTTTTGTAGCACTAAGTGCAATAAAGTAAACATATCTATGTAAGTACAGGTGTTTTTGGCAGTGTGTAACTGGCCCGGCGGGGCACAAAGATTTGCTTGCCCGCTGGGCCGAAACGCATTCATGGACCTGTCAGGCCTGTCATGATCCAAATATATATATTTAAAATGAATTCTGTCGACCGTGACATCACATTGGTTGAAGTTTTTGAAGGACATCACGCTAATCCAATGAAAACTCACAGCACTCCTCAGCTGGCTCAGTCATTCCCTCCCCAATTTGACCAAATTTATATACTGTATTCAAATCCATGTTTATTACAGTAATTGATTAATGAAATAGTCCACACATCCCAAAACAGACATTGATTATAGTACATTAAATTTAGAAATGAACACACCAACCTTTAAATATAAAGCAACTGTGCTCTAATTTGACTTTTAGTAAAGTGACACAACGGAATGACTTAGAAACAGAACCCCATAAATATTAAACTGTCTAAAGTCTCCAAGTTGTCAGAGAAGGCATCATTAAAAAATATATATTAGCAGGTTACTTTCTGTCCTTGTCCTTTAACAAGTGAAATGACAAATACAAACACATCCTCTGGTATGTGTTGTTTCTGTTTGTGACTTATATAAATAATGTGTGTGTGCAACAATGGAATCTGTAACAATTCAAATAAAAATGAAGCCATTTCAGTAAGGCACCGTTTATTTTCTTACCCAAAAAATCTGGTAGAAACATCTTGATAACGTGCAAACTTCAGCTGTATTTAATCAGTATCTTTAAACATCATATCAAAATGAGAATAGCTTCTGTTGTAATCATCTTGATGTGCAAAAACAGAAGCATAATTTTTTCTGTGTTTGAACCATTCTTCACTGCACGACTGTTTGTGTGTTTCTGCCTCAATTAAATCTGATTCTGCTTGTGAGACATTTAAAAATGTTTTGAACTTCTGGCAGGACTCTCTGATGGTATGGAGACTGGACAGGTGCCAAGGTCGTCAGCTACGTCATCTGCCAGAGGGTCTGCATCGAGAACCTCAAAAGAAAAAAACACGAAGCTTTAAAATGTAGACAAAATAAAGGAATTAAAGAAAAATACAGATAAGCGTTAGTGATTTTTAATGTTTACTACTACAACCTGCAAAAGGTCAACAATGGCTCCACGCTCAAAATGTCCTTTTGAAGACCAGCAGTGATGGGCTCATTCCGGTCACCAGGATGTCGTGGGTCAAAACGCAGGCTGTTCAGCGTTCTCCTGGAAAACTTCTCGACGCCGATGTCATGACTGAAGTGACACCAACATGAAAAATGTGGTGGATATGAAACACATATTAGCAAATCTGTTTGTAGAAGTGTTTTTTTTTAAATGTCCAAAAACTATTCCAGATCTTACAATTGTAGAAAACATTTAAAACCATACATTTGTCATTGCATTTATTTCTTATCTAGTGCCACTAGAAAACAATTAACAATAATTAACACAATACAATAAACTACAATTGTACAATGTTGAATAGTTTTTTGACTGGAATAAGACAAAATAAGTGACATTGTATTATTCTAGTTGTTGGCGAAGTTTGACTGAAAGTCACCTTTCTGGGTATTTGTGTTATAAGCGTAATATGAAATTTCTTCAGGAACATTAATTAAACTCACTTTAGAACTTGCAGCTCATCCCTAGTAGCAGGTGCAGTTCGTTTTGGGGCTGGTTCCTTCCATGTACAAGGTAACTGGGTGCAAGTTGGTTTAGAATGTATTTCCAGGATGGTTGCAGCCACCTCCTTGTCTGCAAAAACAATCACAAACACAATATACAACCATATTGTGTGTGTCATTATGGAATTCACATGCAAAATATATTGTTTGTAATACATTTAAGATTTTCACACATTTTACGTCTAATAAAGTGTAAGCTGTATAAACAGCGTGCCAAAAGTGCAATAGTAAATACATTATCAAACATAATTAATTCAATTAAATTTTCCCAGGAAAGCTAATAAATGTATCTCTTGGGATAGTTCTTATTTTTCACATCACAACATAACCAATTGTCTCAGGTTTAATTTAAGACATAGTTTACAGAAATCAAATAAGAAATAAGGACGCTACGAACATTTGTGTGACTGACTCAAACGTCATGTTTTTGTTTACATACTGTGCTAATACTGACGGCTCTTATGAAGACATGGCGCTAGTTATAGCAGCTAACAGAAGATGTTAAACCTGTAACAATAACCAAATCAGTCTAAATATCAGAAGTATTGGTGTGAGAAATTTAAAACTTTTATTTTTGACGCTTGGATATAAAAGTTGTTGACAACTACATAAGAGTTAACTCACCCTGCTGGACATTCACAAAAAGCCTGAAGGATTTCCCCATTTTCCATCAGCGCACAATCACCTCCTCTCATATCGGCGGCACAATGTTCAGGCATTTTGACCAGTGGTTGTTCACTATTTTAAGAAACCAAGCTTCTAAATTACAACTCGCTATCATTACGAAGCTCCCCGGCTCCTTCCTACTAGCCCCAACTTCCTTTTTCGATTCGGCGCGGCATTTTGCCGTCCAATCAGAACGCTCGTTTCAGGCGTGCTTTGCGTGATGACGTCAACTGGTAAAAGGTCTATTCTCCAGCTTTTGTACCGCTTGGAGTTGGAAGCTTTCGTCAACTGCCATCCTTTAGAAGTACTCCGCTACAACCAGTGATGTCAGTAAGGCGTTACAAAGTAGTGTTACAAAGTAACGCGTTACTCTTGTCGGACCACTTTTTTCATTAACAAGTAATCTAACGCGTTGCTATTTAAAAATCCAGTAATCAGATTAAAGTTACTTTCATCAAATTATTGTGCGTTACTTTTTGTCATTTTCTGTAGTACTGTATTTATTTTATTTCCTCAATGCGTCTCGGAGTGATTTTAAAAAAAAAGACGAGTCTATGCGGACATTCTGTCACCTGCTGTGAGTGTGAAACCTGACACCAGCAGCGCGTCCTGGAGCTGAGCTGAGGAAGTCAGCTGAGGAGGAGGACGAGTGATAAAAAAAAAGACCGTGACGTGACGTCTGCTCTATGCGACCTGAGTTTCAGCTTTCTTGAGGAAAGAGGAGCGCAAATTCAAAGCTGTATGGACTTTGTTTCACAAGACCTGCAGCAACAACACGTCTACTTGAACGGATTTAACGACATCATCCGAACGTGAACACAGGCGCTAACAGCTGCAACTTTTATCAGGTAATCAGTCCAGATCAATAACACAAACTGTAGGAGTTTTTCTGCATCGTCTGATGTGCAGGCTTTACTGAGCGTCAACACTTCAGCACTTTATGAAAAAACTAAGGACATGATCCACCTGCAGCTAAGAAGTGTGTGATTAAGACCCTGATGCTGCTCAATAATCTAGGTAGAAAAATCTAAAAAAGCTAAGTCTGGTCCTCTGGACATTCAAAAAACAAAACAAACAACAACAAAAAAATTGTAGAAACGTTTCATATTTCATCAGAAAGACTTCTCAGTCTGAGGAGCTGTATTCAACTCAGTCTTATAAATAGCACCCTCTCACAGTGGATCAACCAGTTTGTTGATGACAGCCAAAACCAGCTGCTCACATGATCAAGGAGGACCATCAGCCTAACAATGGATCATTAGCACCCTGATTGTTTGCTATTCACAGAGGGCTGAGTGACACTAGCAATAACAGCATTGTAAGAGGGAGACAGTTGAACCCGGAGGCCTCCACCTCTGTTTAATGATGGATGGTTTCTTTTCACAAAGATGGCCTCCTTTACTCCTCTCTCAAACCATTGTTCCTCTCTATCAAGGATGTGAACATCTTCATCCCTGAAAGAGTGACAGCTGGCCTATACAAACGTATTGTTCACTTGACACATTTTCAAAATAAACATTTTATAAGTCTTTGTTGTAAAAATATTATTTGTTTAGTGAAGTAAAGAAAGACACTTTTTTATATAAAGCAAGTATTTCTTTATTCATTCAAACTTCATTTATGATATTGAAATCAAGAAATACTACCTTATATTTTTTTATCAAAAGTATTTAGAAAGACCATTGTGTTTTTTGAATATTTTTTATTAGTAATTATTTTACATTTAAAATTTTTATGTATTGTGACAGAGTTCTTGTCAGCAGCTGCTGAAAGTAACTAATAAAGTAACTTAGTAATCTAACTTAGTTACTTTCCAAATCAAGTAATCAGTAACTTAACTAAGTTACTTTTCCCAAGGACTAATCAGTAACTTAACTAAGTTACTTTTTCAATGTAACTATGCCATCACTGGCTACAACATTGTTACAAAATATCCTAAGTAAAAGCAAAGAGAGATGAAATTGTATTTCATGTAATTCCGCTCAATTTCAACAACACATCACAGCTAGAGAACATCGCTATGACCAGAGATTTCATTTAATTTACATTAGGTATGGGGCTGCAAACCGCTCCAGAGTGTGATGCGGTCGGGATGAGGATCAGTTCCTCCAAATCCGAGGCCATGGTCTTGAGCCGGAAAAGGGTAGCATGCCCTCTCCGGGTCGGGGAGGAGGTCCTGCCCCAAGGGGAGGAGTTTAAGTATCTCAGGGTCTTGTTCACGAATGAGGGAAAACTGGAGCGTGAGATCGATAGGTGGATAGGTGCAGCATCCGCAGTGAAGCGGGCGCTGTACCGGTCTGTTGTGGTGAAGAGAGAGCTGAGTCGAAAGGCAAAGCTCTCAATTTACCGATCGATCTACGTTCCCACCCTCATCTATGGTCATGAGCTTTGGGTTGTGACCGAAAGAACGAGATCTCGGATACAAGCGGCTGAAATGAGTTTTCTCCGCAGGGTGTCTGGACTCTCCCTTAGAGATAGGGTGAGAAGCTCAGTCATCCGGGAGGGACTCGGAGTAGAGCCGCTGCTTCTCCACATCGAGAGGAGCCAGTTGAGGTGGCTCGGGCATCTGGTTAGGATGCCTCCTGGACGCCTCCCTGGTGAGGTGTTCCGGGCATGTCCCACCGGGAGGAGACCCAGAGGAAGACCCAGGACACGCTGGAGGGACTATGTTTCTCGGCTGGCCTGGGAACGCCTTGGGATTCCCCCAGAGGAGCTGCTCCAAGTGGCTGGGGAGAGGGAAGTCTGGGCCTCCCTACTTAGGCTGCTACCCCCGCGACCCGACCCCGGATAAGCGGAAGAAGATGGATGGATGGATGGATGGATGGAATTCGATCTCTTTTAGGAAAATAGCAGTAGTACAGAAGTTATTATTAGATAAATAAAGTCAGAAAGTGCTGAACATGAGGTTTTTCTGTTCTTTTTTACTACCTCAGCATAATTAGCAAACATAAAAAAAGCTAAGTGTGGTCCTCTGGACATTCAAAAAACTAAACAAAGCAACAACAAAAAAAAGTGTTTTCTTACTTTGTTTTGTTTTTTGAATGTCCAGAGGACCACACTTAGCTTTTTAAAAATTTTCTACCTGGATTATTGAGAACTGAAGGAATTCAGCTTGGATGTTCAAATGAGCCAGGCGTCTCTTGAAGCAAATGTGATTTATTGAAAAAGATACAGGTTAACAGAATAAGCAGACATCATTTGATCAATATGCATACGATCGGATGATTCGTTGAACAGACCTTTTCGCTCGAAGTCTCCCAAGGAATGCCAGTTCACCCCTCTGCTGTGAGATATCATAAATTGTTTTGAGCTCCTTCTGCGGTGTGATTGGTCAGGGGAACTGATATCGATGGTTGCTAAGGCAACTGAGATTTATAGCTAGGCCAAGGTCTTTCTGGTGTGACCTGCATCAGATTGTTTGTGTGTCTCTTTGTTTGAGCATAAGTTAAGAAGAGTTTAGATTCAAACTAGTTTCCTTCGACATTTATGTTTCTCCTGTGGCACCTTTTGTGTCATGAAGTGGCACATTCTGTGTCATGAACTAAGTGTGTTGCATAAACTAAGTGTATGTGTTTTATACTAAAGATGTACCTGTTATTTCAGCCAAATTCTGTGTCTGCTTTGCCCTTCCCCCTGTGGGTCGTGTTGGCCTCAGAGTTGCTTCGAGCTGCAGGTCTGATCAAACTGCACACCGGTAAGAGTAATATGTGCACAGTATAAACATGATTGTATAAAACCTTTGTGATTACATGAAACACAGTTGTGAATGATTATATAGGTTTAATCATAATACATATATAATGGTGATTTATCCTTCACTCCCTCTCTCGACCGATCAAAGATCGGTCGAAACCAACAGCTGAACTCTATGTGGGCCCCCTGAAGAGGACCCCAACCCCAACACCACATCAAAACAAACAAATCACCAAACTAAAATCAATGCAATGTAAATAAACTACCAAAATCACCCAAATCTAACCCAAACCCCATCTGACTCCAAAACTAAACAGTAATCAAACATCAAAGCAATAATCACATGCCAGTGTCTAAACCAGCCTAACCTACGAAATCATAAAAGGATAAATGCAACCACCACCTCAACTCCATCGTCCTCCTAGGACTCCTCCAAGAACCACTCATCACCTCTACAGGTATCTGGTCTCAGCCAAATACATGTGATGCCCCTCATCCGGTACTGGACCGCGTCTGACCTGCATCATGGGAAACACTGTCCCATGAACATCCACATCCCTCGGAGCAACCATTCTGGAGATCATTGCTCGCGCACAAGGCGTCACACACCCCATAAACACGCAAAATAGAACCAGAATAGCTAGCGGAAAAGCCAAGATCTTAAAGAACACCTGAGTCCATGATCCACTAGTGAACCAGGACAGCACATCCCACTGTCCAGCAGGTGCATCCGCTGCTTTCGCCTTCTGAAGCTCTCTCAGCTGTGTCAGGGCTGCGGTCACCCTGGCCTGTGGGTCAGAGCTAGTCTCGTCAGGAATGTAAGTACAACAGGTATTTCTACCTATTATTTCGCACACTCCTCCTTTCGACGCTGTCAATAAATCCAAAATCAACCTGTTTTGCAAAACCATAATTCTGAGGGCAGTTAACTCAGCCGAGATGCCCTCAAATGCTTTAATCGTAGAATTAATAAACACACCAAAGCGGTAATCCAACGTCTCCAAACGCAACATCAGCTTACCCACACCTGCCCATGGAAAAAGAGAAAGTATGACTTTCTCACCTGTTGTCCAATGTTTAAACTCCTGTGGGACATCTGAACCCCAGATGGAGTCATGAGGCTTGAGAACAATTGCTCTCTTCTCACGAACATAATGAGACCCATTGCTGACAGAGGCCATGAATGAGTCATCAGTCACCGCCACAGGTGCGCACAGTCCGGTCCAGTTCACAGGTAAGGACAACAGCACCGCATGACCACACAACCAAGCCAAATCCTCCACAGGAAACGTCCCATTCACTCCAGGAACACCCACGTGAATGTTCCCAGGGTGGTACACTGCTTGGCAGCTCTTTGTTGGCAGTGAGCCAACCACCACCTGATGTGAGTCTTGGTGATGCACTCGGTGTACACAAATCGGGAACTGTTCACCAGGTGTCCACTCCACATACTGGCTCAGCACCACCACCGGGTCAGACTGTGTCAGCTCGTACCTTCTAGCCACACACCTCTCTGGTTGTTTGATGAATCCCCTGGAACTGTACTGTAAAAAACAAAAAGACAACTTGCGTTCTAAAGGCTTCACACGCAAGGGCAGGTGGGATGCAGTGACAGGAAGCTTTGTGCATACATAACATTCAGAACTATGGCGCCCCCTGGCTAAAAACTGAGCATACTTATACCAGCTGTTCATCTGGAAGCTGTGAGACAAGTTGAGAGTCAACTGATCGATATCCTGAATCTGAGACCATGCCCTAAGTCTGGGGACCTCTCTCCTGACCTTTATAGGCTCCTCTGCGCGACACCTCTGCAGACCTGGTATAACACAAAGAGATTCCAGCAATAAAACAATCAGAATCATGATCAACATCATCACACTTCCAGCCAGTAAAATTCTGTTATGCCCATCCGCCATGCTGAACTCCTCGTGTCCCTCTCAAGCTGTAGCACAAACACGGTGTAAAAACAGCAACCTGTGAGCACTGAAATGTAACACACTCTAAAACAGAAGATGAAATTGACCCACTTCTCAGTTAAAATGAGCTGACCTGAAAAGGTAAACACACAAAAGACACTTTGGTGCAGAAAGTCCAAACACCCAAACACATGCACAGTTTATCAAAATCTTCTTCTTGTAATTTATAATAATTATTATTTTTTTGTTTTATTTTTTTTATTTTTTAATGTTTATTATTCAGGAATCACTGGAACCGCACCTGTGAGAAAATACAGTTGTATACTGCACGGATCGCTCTCTCATTAAAAGCTTAAACCAGAAATAAGGAATCAATCAAAAACCCTTAATATTTTATGATTTTAACACTGAAATAGAAAAATGTAACTCCAAACCCTTGAAAGATTGATGTGTTGTTCTGTTGTAATCTAATTTTAGAATAGAAGTAAATTTAATTGATAAAAGTTAAAAGTTAAAATGTAGCAGCAAATAGTTAATGACTAAATTTAATCTAATATAAGAATCAGTAATAAAATGCAACACTACTTTAATATTAAAGGTGAAATCTAATATCTAACCCTAAGTGTGTGATCTTTAAAATATGTGATTTAAAATTTAAAGTTTGAAATATTGATGATTCAATAATGCAAAATAGAAACACCTGTAAAGTTTAAAACACTGTGTCAGTCTTTTCTGAATCGATTTAACCCTCTGCTTTCTGTTCTCCTCAGAATTTTGCTGAAAGCTGCATTCTTCAGAGGCCACCACCCTTTTCCTTGGGCTGCAGATTTGCTGATGATTAATGCCAGGTGGGTTGTGTTCAATACCCCGTTCCCCTGGCGTGCAAACACTGCCCCTAACCCAAAAGTGAATGGTCGACCCCCTCTTTTATGCTCCTCTTGATGTGGCCTGCCTTGTTGAGTTTCAATCATGCAACTGGCTATTCTCTCTCTTTCTCTCAGGGCAACAAGGTGGACAGGCCTGGCACCAGGGGGAACTGTTTCCCTATCGTTCTGGTGTCCTTGCAAACACAAGCACAAAGATGCTCTCCAGGAAGACAGGTGTTTTCAGGATCAGGAAGCTCCACCACTCGAACCAGGACACCACGTGAACAGATGACTTCCACGGCAGAGGAAGTGGAGTGAAACGATGAAAAGATGTGACCCACACCTTCCACGAACCAGACCTCAAGGATGAAGATGCAGGACAGCCCACCGCTCTTGTGGACCACTCCCTCCAGGTGCAAAACCGACCCTCTCAGTTGTGCAACTCCGATAAAGCTGCTTCGACCTGCAGTGATGACCTTTGAGGTTCCTCAGCTGGCGTGCACTGGCTCAGATGATACCACGTAGAGCCTTTGTCACGGAGACGTACTGCGTGAGACGTGCGCTCAACCACCTGGTACGGGCCGGTCCAGCGTGGCTCCGCCCACTTCCGTCTCGTGACTCTCAGAAGCACCCAAGGTGTCAACGGGCATTCAGGCCTTTCTTTCTGAGGGGTGCTGGACTCAGGGATCTGTAGATGGAAACTGGACAAAAGACCTGTTAGTGTTTCCATGTAACTCTCATGTGACATTTTCACAGTTTCTTCAGAGGGCCATCCAACGTTTTGTTGTGGCCCTGGAAATGCCCTCCCCGTGGTTAACTCATAAGGAGTGAAACCTGTACCCCGGTTCACAGAGGCTCTGACCACCATAAGGGCTATGGGGAGGGCTTCAAGCCAATTAATTTTTGTCTGTGCACAGATTTTAGCCAATTTCTCTTTCAGATTTCTGTTCAAACGTTCGACCTTACCCTGTGACTGGGGGTGATAGACAGAACCAAATATGTGTTTCAGGCCTAAAGCCTTTTCAACCATCTGCAGATCTGCATTTTTGAAATGTGTACCATTATCTGACCTGATTTTAGAAGGAAAACCATGAGTTGGAATGTAATGATTGATTAAACATTTTATGACCGTTTTCCTGTCTTCTTTTTTCGCTGGCCACGCCTCTGGCCATCCGGTGAACGCATCGACGCAAACCAGTAAGTATCTGAATCCCTTTACCGGCTCGATCATGTCCGTGTAATCAATAATTATCTCATAACCGGGTGTCATCTCGGTCGGAAATTTGCCGTGTTCACGCGGTTTCATCGATGGTTTTGAATTATGTAAGGAACACACGGTGCATTCCTTCACAAATGCTTTGAGCAACGAATTCAAGTGCGGGTGCCACCAGCTGACAAGGTTTTTTCTCATCTGGTGGGCACCGACATGTGCGAGTCCGTGTGCTTCATCCAAAACTCTCCTCTTCAGGCTCAAGGGAAGGACCCACCTCCCATCTTCCGGGTATATCCACAAACCGTCTGGTCTCACTTTAGCTCCATGGTCCAGCCACACTGTTTTTTCTTTTTTGAGCCACCTCTTGTTGACAACACGCCACAGAGGCCTCATCCCATCTCACGGCCCTCTCTTCTTCTGGTGTGACCATCACCATTTGACTCCAGTTGCTGTATCCTGATGCTCTTTTTGCCTCCAAATCAGCTTGACAGTTGCCTCGAGCTGTCTGGGATTCTGTGTCCGTGTCATGGCCCTTGCATTTTACAATTGCTACTTCCTTTGGTAGCATTAAAGCTGATGCAAGCTCCCTCATGTCTGTCTCATGTTTGATTGGTTTACCATTTGCTGTCAGAAACCCTCCTCTGCTCCACTGAGCTAGTTCAGTGTGTGCGGCCCCACATGCATAAGCTGAATCGGTGTATATGGTGACTGTCTCCCCTTCTGCCCACTGTAATGCAGAGATCAGAGCTCTGACCTCTGCCCTCTGAGCTGATTGTGACCCCTGCAGCTTCTCACACACTAGTGTGTCATAGCCCTGGTCTGTCTGACGCACCACAGCAAAACCAGCACTGAGCTGACCATCCTGTGCACGAAAACAACTTCCATCACAAAACACCACGTGTCCTCTCTCTAAGGGTGTGGCCTGTAAATCTGGCCTGACTTTGTCATCTACCTCAACTCTTTTTTCACACACGTGTGGCTCACCAGCCACTCCCAACCTGTCTGCCATGTTAATCCCCTCGTGTGTGAACAACAAGTTAGGTGCTTCAAGGACTTTGTTGATTCTCTGCTGTCTCAGTGGTGTCATGGTGAAGTTCTGTGAGTTCACAAATGCAACTACACTGTGTGATGTCAAAATGTTCAGTGAATGACCCATTACCAAATGTGCAGTTTTCTGAACCAGCTTCGCCACTCCTGCTGCGTGCTGCGTGCATGGTGGATGTCTCTTCTCCATGTTGTCAAGTAAACAAGAAACATACATCAAAACTTTGCGCCCTCCTGCATGTTTCTGAAACAGGACGCCGTTTATCACCCCGTCTGTTTCAGAGACATCAAGATAGAAGGGACGCCCATAGTCTGCTAACGCCAGCTCTGCTGCGCTGCTCATCTGTTGTTTCACATTGATAAATGTTCTCTCAGCTTCCTCATCCCAGTCTAGTTGTGCAGTGGGGTTTCATGCCTTTTTGTTTAACCAAAGCGCGCAAAATCTGTGTTTGTCCTGCATAATCTGGGATATAATTTCTGCTATATCCTGTCAGACCGAGAAAAGACAGCATCTCTTTCACTGTCTGTGGTTTTGGATGATGCAAAATTGTGTCACGATGTGAAGATGAAAGGCCCGCTCCCTTCTGAGAGATTACTCTCCCCAGGAAGGACACCTGTCGTCTTACCGCCTGTAATTTAGTTCTACTGACTTTGAAACCAGCAGCGTGTAAGTGTTCAAGGACTGATTGAGTTGCTGCCAGTGAGTCCTCAACAGTATGACTGGCGATCAAAAGATCATCAACATACTGGATGAGAACCGTGTCCTGTGGGAGTGGCACCTTACTCAGAACCTGTTTCAAGACTTGGTTAAAGATTCCAGGAGTGAGCGCAAATCCCTGAGGCGCTCGTCTATATCGAAGCTGTTCACCCCTAAAAGTGAAAGAAAAAATGTCTCTACATTCCTCTGCTAGTGGCAGACAGAAAAATGCGTTCGCCAAATCCAGACAGGTGAACCATTCATGTTGTGGTGTCAAATTGTTTAACGCCACGTATGGGTTTGGAACCGGTACAGTTTGGGTAATTAAAAGTTTATTAATCGCCCTCAAATCATGCGCCATGCGGAATTTTCCTGTGTTCCCTTTTGGCACAGGTAAAATGGGTGTGTTCCAATTAGACTGTGAAGGTTCCAGCACTCCACTCTCTTTTAAACCTTGGATTGTTTCTGCAATACCCTCCTCTGCAATTTGTTTGTGAGGATATTGTTTAATCCACAGTGGGTGAGTAGTTTGGACCTGAAACGTTATGGGCGGGCAGGCAATCAGTCCCACATCCGTGGGGCCTTTCGACCACAACGCCTCAGGCATGCTATCAATCAGCTGACCGGCGCGCGGGTGGTCAGTTTGTTCACGACCGTGCTCCATGGGGAGCTCTTCATGTTGCATTTTAGCTACATCATGTGCAATAGACTCAATTGCATAACACCCGCAGCTCTTTGAATGCCAGACAAGTGGTGTGGGTGTTTTTACCCAGTCAACGGCTTCTGAAGCCCGTTTTACCATTGGTCCCAAGTCTTTAGCCTGAAATTTTGGATTCAAACCTAGTGAAATATGAGGCACAGCTTCGGTGCCCATCATATACCACTCCTGCTGTTCAGGGGTTAAATTAACAATTGCAGCTACTCCCTCTGTTCCCACATAAAGATTACCTGTTGTAATTGGCCAAATTTTACCCTCTATTTGCTCTGCAAAGTGTTCCTGAAACACCTCATCTCCTCTCCTGTCATAAAAGAGGGTGACATGTGGAGGGTCTGGTGGCGTCGAGTACGGCTGGAGTTCCTGTATCTGTGGTTTCCACGCAAGATAAGCAGAATAGATGCCTCCTCCGCCCATGACTTCAGGTTCAAGTAGCCCCCAGTACATGTCAGCGTATTCATTTTGTACTGGTTGTATCACACACTGTGAGTGAGTAGTGGTGAACTGGCCACATTTCAGTGAGGTGCCGTCCGGCAGCCTCACCATGAGTCCATCTGATGAGCATAAGATTGAAGCTCCCAGTCGGATCAGCATGTCTCTTCCCAGCAGATTGGCGGGTGCATTTCTCGCCACCACGAATGGATGTCTCAGAGTCTGTGTCCCCACTCTTATGAGTAGTGGGCTCGTTACAGGCAGTCTTTGTGTGGCCCCAGAAAATCCAATCACCTCCACTGACCTATGTGACAGTTCGCAGTCAGGTGGGGTGTGAGTCACTGTTGAAAAGGTCGCTCCTGTGTCGACCAGAAATTGCAAGCTCTCATTTCGCACTTGCACTTCAATGGTTGGGTCTGCCCCTCCCCCAACGCTCAGGATTTTCTGTGGGGTGTCTCATTGTTGTTGGAAGCCTCGTCCCCCTGTCGTGAGGGAGGCTGGACTGCCTGCTGCTGAGGTAGAGTTTGTTGCAGTGGTTGTGGTTGAGGTAGTTGTTGTTGAGGTAGCTGCTGTTGACCTCCCATCTGCATCTGCTGAAAGGGTTGCGGTGCGCTCATGGGTTGTTGTTG
>JBBPBX010055040.1:11205-23244 GCA_038048925.1 Garcialebias charrua | reverse complement strand
GGGGGAGGGGGACTCAAAGGCGGTTGCATGCCAGCCCATATTGCAGAGTTCAGATAGAATCACTCGGTTCATGGAGATCTGTGCCGAGGACGGAGCCAGAGTCGAATCCAGAGTCCTGAAATGATGACAGAATGTTTATTCAGCTGGGCTTCTCTGAAAAGTCTGTGGAATTCCTCAGCAGAAGGGTTGGAATGGGTGAGAGCGTCAGGTTTACAAAACTTCTGCCGGCGTGTTGAAATAAGACGGCCTGTCAAGGCCAGTCAGGGAGCCAAATGTCAGATAAACACAATTGTTTTGGGAACAGGCAGAACTTTAATGACATCTACCTTCAGTCTATGTCGGTCCACTCGCTTCCGAAAATGACCATAACAAATGGAACGAGCCTCAGAAAATCCCCAAGATGTAATCCATTCAGCCAAAAGTCTGGTTTCTCGAGACATGAACCACGCCATCATGTAAGGCAGGCAGCCTGACCAGGTCCAGATTTGCTGCCGACGTCTTCCCTTTGTGTTGATAGACCAGGAACCAGCCAAATCCAAAAAGC
Organism: Garcialebias charrua; assembly: GCA_038048925.1. Classification (NCBI taxonomy): domain Eukaryota; kingdom Metazoa; phylum Chordata; class Actinopteri; order Cyprinodontiformes; family Rivulidae; genus Garcialebias; species Garcialebias charrua. The sequence continues at coordinate 22,700 of JBBPBX010055040.1, read as the reverse complement.
AGGAACCAGTTATCATAATCCAATTAAATATGTGTCCTTAAAATCCACAGATGACAGCAGAGATAGACACGTCATCAAGTCTTCCAAGTCGATGAGATATCCAGCTGTGTGCATGTCAACAGGGCAAATCATCTCGCCTACAGCCTGTCTTCTCTTTAAATAAATGTTATCAGTTGTGTTGAGGGACCAACTGACCAAATTGAAGTCCATAGTTATGATTCGGAAGATTTTGAAGAAGAGAGACTCTCAGACTGTTTCACAGACAAGACTAAGCAAAAGCAAAGCGGAGACCGAGAGGAGACGTCCGCCCTTGAGAAGAGCAAGTGTTGAATGAATATGGTGAAGCTGCTGGCTTTAATCTTCAGTTTCAATTTTTTTAAAGTATATTTTTCAGCTTGTTACAAAAGAAATTTAAAATTACTGTTGACCATTTTTGCCCAACACTGCTTTTAAAACACTAAAATGTTAAACAAATAAACGCCTCATGGGTTTAAAAAAAAAACTGCCAAAAGATTAAATACATTATTAATATACACTGAAGGCATAAAGATTAATTATTTTTATGCCGCTTAGTTAATTTTAACTTGTCAACACAAGTTTGTAAAAATCTGGGTATTCATTCTTTTTCCATAATTTCTCCAGTGACCTTACACCCTGCATGAATGCTTTATTTATTTATTTATTTATTTATTTATTTATTTATTTATTTATTTATTTATTTATTTATTTATTATGTTTTTAGACTTTTGTTCCAGTGGCATGCTGGCCTCAGATGTCAAGACAGTTATTAAACAATCAAATAAATAAAAAACAAATAAATAAATAACAGCTGCTTGGCTTTTAACCATGACTGGATGGTCATTTCATTCACGTTCCCTTTTCTCAACAGCCACTTTAAAAAGAGTATGCGTGCGTGCGGTGGAGCTATCTGCAACATTCAACTTTGCTTTCCAAAATTCTCTGAGAGGAAAGTGGATGGAAACGCCTTAAGGAAAACGGGGGTGAAAATGGCTCAGCTCTACGCATGCATGCCCGACACGAGGCATAAACTGTGTTTTTGTTGCAGAGCAGTGATTAGAAAAAGGCGACCAATGCCAAAAATTGACTTTGAGTGATTGGGGCCATTGTAACTCAGCTGCGGCTCTAAATGGACCTCATAATGTCATACATCTCAGCAGAACAAAATCACCTGGCAACATGTTGATTGATAGCAGCAGGCGACACTCTGGCGCATCAGCTCAGGCAGATTTATCCATCACTGGAATTTGGATTTGATAAGCTATGATATGAGAAAATACCACTGGAGTGGCAGGGGATGCAGCCGGGTGGGTGGACAAAGGGGACAGACAAATGAGAGATGACAAGAAATCCAGAATAGGTTTATTAAGGATGGCTGATGTGGTCGAATACCTAATAGGAAAAAAGACAAACACATGTGAGTACACTGAAATAGACCATCTGTAAAGAAATATGAGCTTCTGTCTACAAAGTGCAGTCCGTTCACAAGATGTTCCTTTTCTCATATATCTATAATCTCACCATCATATCCATCGGCTCCATTGCAGCAGAAGAAGACGAGGAATACTTGCGGTGCAAAAATCTGCTGAGGTCTGCCTGCCTTCGAGGCTGTTTGCTGTGGAGGGTGACAACTTAAATGGCTGATATAAAACCTGACACAACTCATCTATCATACGTCCCAGCCTGTCTGATTGAAATTCATCTGTTTAAAGGATGGTTTATTATACAGCCATAAGTCATTGTGCACAATATCGTAGGCTGTGGCCTTGTGTTTACAAGATTGCATGTGAGGTTTGGATTTAGAATATCTGTAATGTATTTGATGTTTTTCTTTTTTTTTTTGCATGCAGTGTCAAAGTCTGGTTTACCAAGCAGGAGAGGAAACAATCCTGAAAAAATCGTTTTCACACAAGAAGCAAAAGGATTGCAAACATTCCATACTTTTTTACATAGAAAGGGAAAAATCTAATATGTAAAATGTTTTGAACATTTTGTTAATCTGACCTGTGCGTTTATTATTAAATGCATATTTTTTCATTACCGTAGTTCTCATTGGTTAAAGACCCTGGTACAAAGTTAAAAAAATAAAATGAACCACAATTTGGATGGTCTTTGCATGGTCTTGACGAGGTCTTAAGAACACAGTTGACACCTCGGCACATGTGAGAGCATGAAATCGCATGGAGGGGTTTGTGCATGCACATAACTGCTGTTATGAGGTTTCTGTGATTCAATATCGCTGTAGCAACGTATTGGTCATGGAGCTTCATGGGTGTGGTGGCAGTACATCAACGGCATGGTGCTCTGCTCACATAGATGGTCACCTAAAAGATGCAGAACTTGTCACAATTGTTTCATGCCAAGGTTACAATCCCTTCATAACCACACTACTTGGATAAGCTTCAATTAAATGAACTGTAGTGTGCTTGTATTGCACCTTTCTATCTAGTCAAGATACTCAAAGCGCTTTACCATACAACCAGTGTCCTCATCTACCCATTCATACAGCACTCTAGCCTCATGTACAAAGACTTGCGTGGATTTCTTACTGAAAAGTTGTGTACGGTCAAATCCAGAAAACTGCGTACGCACAAATAAATCCAGATGTATCAAACTGTGCGTACACCGGAATCCACGCACATTCCTTTTGTACATCACAACCAACGTGGAATTGAGCGCACATGAGAGAGTGGCCGACTCCGCCTTTGACACGCCTCCATATAAATATGCAAATTCATTTAAATTTGCCCTGCACGTTAGGAATGTCGTCTTTGCTCTATTGCAAATCATGTCGAAACGTGGAAAAAAGAGGAACTTCACGGATTGTGAACTGGAGACACTTCTGAGTGACGTAGAGAGGCACAGAAAAAGGTTTTGTTTGGCACGCTCAGCGCACAACAAACCGTCCACTTTTAAATGAGAAGTTGACCCAGCTATTTTAACATGACTAGATAGGTCAGTGGTTAGCGTGTTCGCCTTTCGTCCCAAACCTCATGAGTTTGAATCCTGCATGGTACAATGTTTTTTTTTTTTTATTCATTCCAGATTTAAAGAACACAAGAAAACTATTTAGAATGAACAACATGAAATGAAACAATACATGAAATGAAGGCAAAAGAGGATTTCTTGTGGTTTTTTTTAAAAATAGTTTTCTTGTGTTCTTTAAATCTGGAATGAATTAAAAAAAAGAAAACGTTGTTTTCATTTAAATATACCCTGCAACAGAGGAATGTCGTCTTGTCCCATCATGCATCACGTTCTTCAACTGCTAAAACAGCTAAAAATGAACAAAAAACAAGAATTTAAGCTGTGCAGAACTATTCAGTCTTTCTGTTTTTTATATTTTTTGCAGGTTATATTCTGATTGCGTCCATGTGGATGTAATAATTGTTAATCATGTGTGTTTGGGTGGAAATAATCATTATTACCCCATCATGAACAGTTTCCAGAATCACCTGTAAGTGTCGCCAAAGGAACACAAACCACAGAAACGTGCGTACGCCTGCTCTGGAGCTGCCGTGGCGGTGCGGACATTTCCACGCTCAGTTCAGTTTTGACACATACAGAGTTTTGCGTGGATAGTGACGTACGCACGGTTTTTGTGCGTACGCACCGTTGATACATGAGGCCCCGGATCTCTATAAAGCTAATCTGAATCTGTAGAGACTAATCAGACCTTTAGATCACATTCATGCACCAATGGGACACAATCAGAGGCAATTAGGGGTTCAGTGTCTTGCCCAGGAACACTTCAACATGTGACTATAGTGTAATCGAACTCCCAACTCTCCCATTGGAGGCCAACTGCTTTAATCACTCAGCCACAGCTGTCTTAGAGTGCTTCCAGTAAGTTAATACCAAGTTTTTATTGTTGCAATGACTAACCCCTGATCTCCACACAAAAATGTGTACCTCAACATGCTTTGCCTCCCATTGTTTGTCTTTCAAATGTAAAGCAAGAACCACTTTTTCCTATCATGGTTCAGCCTGATGAACACAAAATGATGGTTATGGTTGAGGATCTGCACAAAATAAACCTGCATCATTTTCTCAACCCGAAAAATGGAGAGTTCCCTTCAGGTTCGGGTTGAATCTTTGCCTCAAGTTACAGAGTTCAAGTATGTGGGGCACTTGTTCATGATTGATGGTAGGGTTGAACGGGAGATGGATCAAGAAATGAGGACTCATCTGCAGTAATGAGGGTGTTGCTCATGTCCCTTGTGGTGAGAAAAGAGCTCGGCCGAAATACAAAGCTCTCAATTTACTTGTTTGTCTACATTTCAACTGTTATCCATGGTCATTAGGTGAAAGAACAAGATCCTGAAAACAGGTGGCTGAAACAAGCCTTCTCCCCAGGGTGGCCTGGCTCAGCTTTAAAGATAAGGTGAGGATTTGGTGGGAACTTGGAGTAGATTAGAGGTCCTTCAGGAGTCAACAATGGTGGTTTGGGTATTTAATTAGGTTTGGCTCCGGGATGCTTCCTTCTGGATGACTATTGGGCATGTCCCACTTGAAGGAGACCCCAGGGCACACCTAGAACTCACTGTAGAGAATATATCCTTTAATATATCCTTTATTACCTAAGAAGACTTTGGGACCTCCCAGGAGGAGCTGGAGAGTGTCATTGGAGAGTGGGATGTCTGGATTTCTCCTCTAGGCTTATTGCATCTGGAACCTGACCATGGATAGGCTGCAGAAATGGATGGACCTGCATTGTCTTATGCCATTGAAAGGTGTTTCCTCTTCCTCAGTGTCAAGATTGCTTTCACACACAGAAATGTTCTTAATTTGCCACAGCCTAGATTATTCAAACCAGTCATGGTCATGGAAAATGTAATAAGGCCATCAGTTAAAGGAACTAATTTTAAAAAGGTCAGCCATACATGACAGTTTGGCAAGAACAAGTACAGTATTTTCTGGTGTATAGGTCGCACCTGTGTATAGGTCGCATTGTCCAATTTTCACCAATAGATTGGAAAAAATCCCTAGATAGGTCGCACTGGTGTATAGGTCGCACCTACGTTTAGCTCTGCTGCAAATGTCTGCCACAGGAGCGCACAGCAAGGCTTTTAAGAAGATTAACACTTAAAAACAATTATTTGTTTGATAAAAATTATAGCAAATACACTGTAAGATCTAATTAGTTCACCTTACTTAAAAAAAGTACGCAAAGTCGTTGCCTCAAAAAAATTAAGCAAAGTAGTCTTAAGATTAGTGAGTAAGAAAAGCTAATCTTTTTTAAGTTTGCAGTACTAAATCAAGTAGTACAACTAATACAAAAAAAATAAGTTCAGATAACTCATTAGCCATGCTTAGTGTTAACTTATTTTTTTTAATTTGTGTGGACTGATGTAAATTTAACCCCACTTAGAATTACTAAATACCTACAACTTACTACCAAATCATTTTTAAACATTAATTTTACAGTTTTGTTCTACATAAGAAGACCCTTTCCTGCATTTCTTACCTCTAATAAATGTTTTTAGTACATCAACAACTGGCTAAATTAACTGGGAAATATCAAACAAAAAACTAATTTAAACTGGTAAAACCACAGTAAAATTTTGTATGTAAAATAAAGGATATTTTGTGTATTTTGTTCATCGCTAATAATAATCAAATTAAATGGTAAGTTACTTTTTAAACCCGCTAACTGACTACCAGTACTACTACTGTCATTACAAAACATGCAAAATGTAACATCATGGAATGAGAGGTACATATCACTTTCGAAAAATTTATTGTCACCATTTTTAAACAATTCAGCAACTCTGACTTAATCCACAATCAAAAACTGAAGATTAGCCTCTTTTAGTCAAGACAGTTTTCAATTAACAAAATGTACCAAATGCCAGGCAAAAAGCTTAAAATAAATTAAATGTAAATGTTTACATTTTTAGCAGTTGTCTTAATACAGTACTTTAAACAAAAAATGTGGAAATGTGGAAGTTTAGGCAAAAATGTGCAATACGTCAACCGTCCACAAAGCAACAACTTGTAGTACCGGTACCTTTTCTCCAACAGAACAGTCCAAAAACTTGCGGTTTTTCAATGAACAGTCCACAGAGCAGAAACTTCAAATATTTTTTTCCTGCTAACAGTCCACAAAACAAAAACTTGCAGTGCTTCTTCAATGAACAGTCCACAGAGCAGAAACTTCAAATATTTTTTTCCTGCTAAAAGTCCACAAAACAAAAACTTGCAGTGCTTCTTCAATGAACAGTCCACAGAGCAGAAACTTCAAATATTTTTTTCCTGCTAAAAGTCCACAAAACAAAAACTTGCAGTGCTTCTTCAATGAACAGTCCACAGAGCAGAAACTTCAAATATTTTTTTCCTGCTAATAGTCCAAAAAGCAAAAACTTGCAGTACCTCTTCATTGAACAAGTTAGAGTCCACAGAGAGAGTCCTTATTTAGGTGTCACACCACTCGTGATCGGTGAGTTCCTGTATCAGGGTGAGGACTCGGGGGTTCAGGTTGAGACGACGCTTTGAGTGTTTGTTCTCCACTTTGGTTCCCTTTTCTGGATTTATCCGAAAAAAACACCTGTTAAAAGAAAAGACGACCATTATAATTATTTTGAAGTTTCAGTAAAGTAAAATACATATTTAAAAAAGCTGTCTGGTCCTCTGGACATTCAAAAAACAAAACAAAACAAAAAAGTAGAAATGTTTCGTCTTTCGTCTGAAAGACTTCCTCAGTCTGAGCTGCTGTATTCAGCTTAGTCTTATAAATAGCACCCTCTCAGTGGATCAACCAGTTTTCTGATGACAAACAAAACCAGCTGCTCCCATGATCAAGGAGGACCATCAGCCTAACGATGGATCGTTAGTACCCTGATGGTTGTTTGCTATTCACAGAGGGCTGAGTGATACTAGCAATAACAGCATTGTAGGAGGGGGACAGTTGAACCAGGAGGCCTCAACCCCTTTTTAATGATGGACGGTTTCTTTTCACAAAGATGGCCTCCTTTACTCCTCTCTAAAATCATCGTTCCTATGAACGAGGTCATCTACAAACATACTACATACATACATACGTATGTAAATGTATGTATATATATATACATGTATGTATATGCATATTTGTGTGTATATATATATATATATTTATATGTATGTAGTATGTATGTATTATGTGTGTAGTATTTATGGAGTATGTTGTAGGTATGTATGTATGTATGTATGTGGTATGTATGTGTGTATGTATGCATGTAGTATGTATGTATGTATGTATGTGTGTAGTAATTACGTTGTATGTATGTATGTACTGGTATGTACATGTATGTATGTACTGGTATGTATGTACATGCATGTATGTACTGGTATGTACATGCATGCATGTAGTATGTACCTGTATGTACATGCATGTAGTATGTACCTGTATGTACATGCATGTAGTATGTATCTGTATGTACATGCATGTAGTATGTATCTGTATGTACATACATGTAGTATGTATCTGTATGTACATGCATGTAGTATGTATCTGTATGTACATGCATGTAGTATGTAACTGTATGTACACGTACATGTATGTACATGTACATGTATGTACACGTATGTACATGTACATACACGTACATACACGTACATGTATGTACACGTATGTACACGTACACGCATGTACACGTATGTACACGTACACGCATGTACACGTATGTACACGTACACGCATGTACACGTATGTACACGTACACGCATGTACACGTATGTACACGTACACGCATGTACACGTATGTACACGTACATGCATGTACACGTATGTACACGTACATGCATGTACACGTATGTACACGTACATGCATGTACACGTATGTACACGTACATGCATGTACACGTATGTACACGTGCATGCATGTACACGTATGTACACGTGCATGCATGTACACGTATGTACACGTGCATGCATGTACACGTATGTACACGTGCATGCATGTACACGTATGTACACGTGCATGCATGTACACGTATGTACACGTGCATGCATGTACACGTATGTACACGTGCATGCATGTACACGTATGTACACGTGCATGCATGTACACGTATGTACACGTACATGCATGTACACGTACATGCATGTACACGTATGTACACGTACATGCATGTACACGTATGTACACGTACATGCATGTACACGTATGTACACGTACATGCATGTACACGTATGTACACGTGCATGCATGTACACGTATGTACACGTGCATGCATGTACACGTATGTACACGTGCATGCATGTACACGTATGTACACGTGCATGCATGTACACGTATGTACACGTGCATGCATGTACACGTATGTACACGTGCATGTACACGTATGTACACGTACAGCATGTACACGTACATGCATGTACACGTATGTACACGTACATGCATGTACACGTATGTACACGTACATGCATGTACACGTATGTACACGTACATGCATGTACACGTATGTACACGTACATGCATGTACACGTATGTACACGTGCATGCATGTACACGTATGTACACGTGCATGCATGTACACGTATGTACACGTACATGCATGTACACGTATGTACACGTACATGCATGTACACGTACATGCATGTACACGTATGTACACGTACATGCATGTACACGTATGTACACGTACATGCATGTACACGTATGTACACGTACATGCATGTACACGTATGTACACGTACATGCATGTACACGTATGTACACGTACATGCATGTACACGTATGTACACGTACTGCATGTACACGTATGTACACGTACATGCATGTACACGTACATGCATGTACACGTACATGCATGTACACGTACATGCATGTACACGTATGTACACGTACACATGTACACGCATGTACACGTATGTACACGTACACGCATGTACACGTATGTACACGTACACGCATGTACACGTATGTACACGTACCGGTATGTACACGTATGTACACGTACCGGTATGTACACGCACGTACACGTACCGGTATGTACATGCACCGGTATGTACACGCACGTACACGTACCGGTATGTACACTCACGTACACGTACCGGTATGTACACTCACGTACACGTACCGGTATGTACACTCACGTACAGGTATGTACACGCACGTACCGGTATGTACACGCACGTACACGCGGTATGTACACGCACGTACCGGTATGTACACGCACGTACACGCACAGGTATGTACACGCACGTACACGCACCGGTATGTACACGCACGTACACGCACCGGTATGTACACGCACGTACACGCACCGGTATGTACACGCACGTACACGCACCGGTATGTACACGCACGTACACGTACCGGTATGTACACGCACGTACACGTACCGGTATGTACACGCACGTACACGTACCGGTATGTACACGCACGTACACGTACCGGTATGTACACGCACGTACACGTACCGGTATGTACACGCACGTACACGTACCGGTATGTACACGCACGTACACGTACCGGTATGTACACGCACGTACACGTACCGGTATGTACACGCACGTACACGTACCGGTATGTACACGCACGTACACGTACCGGTATGTACACGCACGTACACGTACCGGTATGTACACGCACGTACACGTACCGGTATGTACATGCATGTACCGGTATGTACATGCATGCACATGTACCGGTATGTACATGTATGCACATGTACCGGTATGTACATGTATGTACGTATGTATGTATGCATGTATATATGTACATGTACATGTACATGTATGTATGCAAGTATGTATGTACCGGTATGTATGTAAATGTGACAGTATTTACCTCTCCATGGCCAATGTCCATTGCTTCCAAGTCATCAACACGAGACTTCCTCACCCTGGGGCGGCCGTGGTGTAGTGGTAATGGCAGTCGACCCCTGATCGGAAGGTTGGAGGTTCGAATCCCGCATCCGCCCACCATGTGTCGTTGTGTCCCTGAGCAAGACACTTAACCCCGAGTTGCTCCCGGTAGGTCTGGATGGCGCCTTGCAAGGAAGGCTACCACTACCGGTGTATGAATGTCTGAATGAATGGGTGGATGGCTGGTATTGTAAAGCACTTTGGGGCTCCTCACAGGGGGCTGGAAAGCGCTATATAAATAAGCTCCATTTATCCTCTCCCTGCGAGATCGCTCTTCCTAGAAAACAAAACCGAGCTGTGACGGTCCACACAGACAAATGGTTTTATGGCATAACTTCACAAACAGGAAGTCTTACCCAAATTATGTCCTCCTTCTCGGTCTCCTGAAGCTGGTAGAGGATCTTTTGACAGCTCCTGATCCGACTCCATTTTCCCTATGATACGTTCCTTTTCTGCTTCACTCTGAGCACTCGCCAGCATGGTACAATACTGAACTGTGCGTGTGAAAAACACAAACAATTTCAAAATATTAATTATTATTATTAATAATAATATATCTCCTTCACCGTATTCATCTGAGTGTTCATCTCGTACTTTTCCAAACTGGTCTTCATCTCCTTCCTGCAAACCAGAAAAATGATTACTTTTATAATTTATTTTGAGCACAAACATCTGGATGTTCCAAAGCTTCTGAGGACAAAATTTACAATAACTTTCATCAGTGAAATTCAAAGTCAGGTGAATCTTATTTTCAATGAGGGTCAGTTCGTTGTGCAGAAAGCTGAGAACAAAAAGGAATATACAGGTAGTCCCCAACTTACGAGCGCTCTTACTTACGAGGTTCCGGACTTACGAGCTGGCGAATTTTTGGAAAAAACGCAAAAAATACCGAGTTTTTCTGTGTTTTTTCACCACAGTTCGTTAGCTAAACATGTGGACACACGTTTCCGATCATTTTTATGCACTCATAAGCAGTTTTTCGATGAAAAACAAGTGTTTGTAGTCGCGCTAGCAAAACCGTTCCAACTTACGAGCGAAATTCCGGACTTACGAGACACGTGGCGGCCGTTCCAATTTACGAGATTTCCGTGTTACGCGCCTCGTTGTAACGGAACTCGCTCGTAAGTCGGGGACTACCTGTAACATCATGAAAAAAAACCTTTACCTCTTCATCAGATTCAAACTGCACATTCACACCATATGTTTCATCAATGCTGTCATCTGTTAATAAATGGAAATGTCTCGTCACATTAACAGGAATAAAAATCTTAAAGAGTAAACATAGCTGCACTATAGATATCTCCTAAATTTTCACAAGTTGGCATGAGTTGTCTAAAACGTTCAAGTGTGAGAGGGCCTTATGACACATTCATTCTGATGTTTAAGATGAATAGATAAATGAATAAGTCATTTAATGGTGATGGATTTTACTCACATGAAGCGTCACCAATAAAGGGAATTGTGCCTGCCATTCTTCAAGCTTAAAGATGCTTTTCCAAACAGGGATTTCCTGTAATAACATTAACCAGACTTGTGGTTATAAATTAGAAAATTAAGAAAAAAACTATTTTAGTTTTACAGTTCGAATTACATTACACATGAGAATAATCACTTATTCATTACATGC
>JBBPBX010055039.1:0-12385 GCA_038048925.1 Garcialebias charrua | reverse complement strand
GAGAGGCAGCAGCTCTACCAGTTGTGCCATCGTGCTGCCCAGTTCAGTCAGAACACAGAGGTTCTGATTTCTGATGCTTGATAAAATCCTGTTTATTTATTTAATAAATACATATTAACAGGTTTATTCAAATTAAGATGAATAAAATAAAGAAAGGTTGAAAAAAATCAGATAAACAGCCGAATGAACAGATGTTCACATGACATCCTTCGGCTGATCTTCAGCTGAAGGTTTCAGCTCTTTGACTCAAATGTTGGAGCTAAAATTCAGTTTCTGTCCTGAAATCCTGGTTCCAGACAGACGGGACCTTTGCTGGTTTCATGAATCCAGCAGCACCTGATGGGGTCGCTGGGACCAAAGGGACTCAAATAAACTTCAAGTTGTTGCTTTTTGGATCAGCCTCAGAGTTCAGGAGGCTTTTATTTGTCAAGGTCAGAGGTCAAAGAAATGATCCATTGACCCAAATCAGCAGAGAACTCTGGACCACCACCATTGTGACCGTAGGGGGCGCTTTTGCATTTTTTACATCATACTTTGCAATACTTGATAAACAAGGTCATATTCTGTGACCATCTATATTTCCATCATAATCAATAATGTAACGGGTGCTGTAACATACGGACTTTTAAGAAACTTAGTACAACTGGAAAAACCTAAAGATAAGACATTTAAAGAGATTGTGGACATGTTGAAAGAACATTATGAACCCAAGGCCAGATTACCATACTGCCATACGTATTAGTTTCTGAACGGTTTCGTTTTAATAGATGCAACCAAAAAACGAGTCAGACTGTCGCCCAATACGCCGCAGAGCTAAAACAACAAGCAGCTCACTGGGATTTTGGTGCAACGCTGGATTCAGCACTGAGGGATCGGTTCGTAAGTGGAATTAAAAACGAAGCGTGCCAGAGGAGGTTACTTTCTGAGGACACTCTAACTTTCACCAAAGCTTTTGAGATCGCCCTCAATATGGAGACTGCAGAAAGAGACACTCAACAGCGGAGAGGTGCCGACAGTGAAGGGGCGAGTGGAGCAAACATTCACAAGTTGGGGCCAGTGAAAACAAATATGTGCTACAGGTGCAAAGGAAAAAAATCACAACACTAATGAATGTTATTTCAAAGAGACTAAATGCCATAATTGTGGAATGATCGGACACCTAAAAAAGGCATGTCGTGCTAAAACAAGAGTCATGACAAAACAGGAGAAGTAGAGACAAAGTATGTGACAGCTGAAGAGGACCCAGAAGAGGGTTAGCTATTCTGACTGTTAGCGCTGAGGATGATGAACGTTATAGGGCAACATTTGAAACTGACAATGTTGATCTGGAAATGAAAATCGATGCGGGAGCAGCAAAAAGTGTAATTGCACATGCAACATATATGAAAAAGTTCTCGCACCTGCCATTGCAACCAGCTAAAGTGAAGCTCAAAGCTTACAATGGAGGACGTTTTTGTGTTTTGGGACAGCTTGTAGCAAAAGTGGTGTATGAAGAGCAAGCTGTGGATTTTCCGCTGTTAGTTGTCAGGGGACATGGTGCATCACTGTGTGGCTGGAACTGGTTGACAAAACTCAGGCTTAACTGGCAGCAGGTTAAGTGCTTGATGAGCCAAAACACCAATCACTCAATGAACTCTTGGATGCAACAGTGAAGTGTTCAAACAGGAGTTAGGTACGTTGAAAGACATTAAAGCAACCGTCGGGGTCAAACCTGAGATTCTGCATAGATTTTGTAAACACAGGCCACTTCCATTTGCAATGAAAGAAAAAGTGGGAAAAGATCTTGAAAGGCTGGAAAAGAGTAACATTATAACGCCTGTGAGGCACAGTGAGTGGGCAGCACCAATAGTTCCAGTTCTAAAGAGGGACTTCACTTACGTGGGGATCACAAAGTGTCCATGAACCAAGCCCTCGAAACAGAACGTACCCTCTACCACGTTTGGAGGAACTTCTGGCAACGCTCAGTGGGGGAAAGTACTTCTCAAAGATTGATCTGGCAGCAGCTTATCAACAAGTACTGTTAGATGAGAATTCCAGGAAGTATACAACTATTAATACTCACAAAGGATTGTTTCTTTACAACAGGCTTCCTTTTGGAATTAGCTCAGCCCCATCGATTTTCCAGCGCATTATGGAAAACTTAATGAAAGGCTTACCAGTGGTGGTCTATGACTTGCTCACCACTGGACGCACTAAAGAGGAACACCTTAGCAACCTGCAGAAGGTCCTGCAACGCCTTCAGGAAAATGGCCTGTGGGTGAACCGTTCCAAGTGTGAGTTTAGCAAGACACAAACTGAATACCTGGGACACGTCCTGGATGAACATGGCGTCCACCCTTCAGAAGACAAGGTGAGAGCAATACAGGACTCTCCTGCTCCTACTAATGTAAAAGAGCTTCAAGCTTTTCTGGGGCTTGTTAACTATTATGGGAGATTTGTGCCAATGCAAAGCACTACCCCAGCCCCGCTTTACAAGTTACTGAGAGATAATGTGACGGAGATGGACTGAACCTGAACAGACAGTGTTCAGTAGGTGCAAAGGACTGCTGACAAGCGATCGGGTCCTGGCACACTAAGACCCCAACCTTCCACTCACTCTGGCATGTGACACTTCTGCATATGGCATCAAGGCAGTTTTACAGCACACAATGCCAAGTGGGGAGGAGCGACCCATAGCGTATACAGTACTTCCCGCACACTGTCCTCTGCAGAGAAAAAAAAATTCTCAAAAGAGGCTTTGGGACTGATTTATGGAAATAAAAAGTTTCACCAGTACCTATGGGGTAGGCATATCACCTTAGCAGCAGACCATCACCGCCTGCTGATGCTTTTTGGTGAGCACAAGACCCACCCTAGCTGCAGTATGCATTCAGAGGTGGGCCATCATATTGTCAGCATATGATTACCACATACCTGTAGTTTTCAAAAAGTCAGCCGAGCACAGCAATGTGGACAGGCTCTCCCGCAGTCCTCTACCTGAAACAAGTGACACTGGAACAGCAGCGAGCTCAGCAGTAGTACACTCACTGCTGACAGAGCATTTAGGAGGAGCTCCACTGAATGCAACCCAAGTCGCCTGGGCCACACGCACAGACAAGGACTTGTCTAAAGTTTACCAGTGTGTAATGGAAGGCTGGCACTGTCACAGGTGAGAGCTTAAAGTCTTATCACAACAAGACAAATGAACTTTCAACAGAGATGGGTTGTGTTTTGTGGGGGACCAGAGTGATTATGCCATCAAAACTGAGAAAAATTGTGATAGACAAGTTCACTCTGGTCACCAGGGAATGGTAAAACCCAAGGCCTTAGTTCGCAAATACGTCTGGTGGCCAAATCTGGGGAACCTCGAACAGCTCTGCAAAACATGTGAAACATGTCAGCTGGAGCAAAAGATCCCACAGCATGTTCCACTGCATCCTTGGGAGTTCCCAGGTGGATCCTGGAAAAGGCTGCACAATGACTTTGCTGGACCTTTCCTCCACAGCATGTTCATGATTGTGGTTGATTCATATTCAGAGTGGTTGTAAATATTTCATATGCCACAGATCACATCACAAGCCACAGTGACGAGGCTAAAAAGACCGTTTGCTATGGACTCACTGAACAGTCATGGATAATGGCACCACATCCACTTCTGCAGAGTTTCAAACATTTGTGACACAAAATGGCATTTTGCACACAACAAGTGCACCGGGACATCCTGCCACGAACGCTTTGGCAGAAAGATAAAACGTTTAAAGTGGGCATGAAAAAGCTTGCCAGCCGCCCATGCAGCCTCGAGGACAAGCTGTCACTGTTTCTGTTACAGTGTCGTGTTACACCAAATCGCACTACAGGTCAGTCCCCAGCAGAAGTGGTTTTGCACAGACACATCCGTACCAGGCTGGACTTCATCAGACCTAACACCAAGGAGACTGTGCGCAGGAAAGCTCAACACGCCTACACATCTGGACCGTTCCTTTTCGGTGGATGATGCTGCGTATCTCCGCAACACAGGGGGAGGAGTTCACAAGTGGATCCCTGGACAGGTTGTAAAACAAACTGGTCCTGTGTCTTACAAAGTAAAAAAGCAGGACTCGAACACTGTGCACAGACGACGTGGGGATCAGCTTGGTGCTCCAGCTGCAGCTGAACCAGATGTTGATGATCCTGAAGCATCAGCACAAGAGCAAAACGACGTAAACACCTGATCAACGTGCTCTGGACTCTGAGGTGCAGCCTCATGTTGCACCAGACGTTCCACATGACCTCAGAAGACACCAAAACGATATCTTGAATAGTATGTTTGTTATGCATAAGAGATAAGTGACATGTTCTGCCGTTTGTTTAAGAGTTACATCTGAATTAGATGTTAAGGTCGTCTGCAGGAAAATAAACTAAACTTTTGGTTATCAAAGTAAATGCATGTTTTAGATTATTTGGTTCTTTATGAGTACACATTTAACCTGAAATGAGTAACTTTGATTTATTTTAGTTAGATGCAAATATTATTTCTCATGTAAAAGGGGCATGATGTGATGTATCACCCCCCATGAGTTGTCAGTTGGTACAGTCCTAACATTCAGACACCTGGTGCAGGTGCAGTGCGCATTAAAGGCACATGGAAAATAGTCTGAGCCTCCTCATTCTGTAAGAACTGAGTCAGGACCGGATCAGGTCTGGAGCAGGACCGTTTCATCAGAACTGATGGAGTCAGAAGATGTGAGACCCAGTGGCGGCTCCTGAAATGTCCACCAGGGGGGCTATTTCTCAAAAAAAAAAAAAAAAAAAAATCCCAAGTTCAAAGTATGTTTTTTTTTAATCAAATGCAGATTAATACAAGGTCAACAGAACAATTAAATGCTCAGGATGAGAAGAACCAATTTGACTCACTAAAACAACAAAGATCAAACAAAAAATATATAAATAAATAAATAATATATAAATTATAGAAAGGAAAATAAGTGAGATTAAAACATTTCTGCATTTCTACTTGCAAGAGGCTTTGTTTTCATTCTCCAGATCAATACAGTGTTAAGAAATAGTAAAACACCACAAGTGACATTTAGAATATAAAATTATTAATGTTTGATCATTTTTTATAAGCAAATTAAAATAAATGTAGCCATCAGAGTCCAATACTGTACAATAACCTGCACTGGCAACCTAACTCCACAAACAAAGAAACAAACAAACTCACAAGTTGCCACTTTTAGAATAAACAGTCAGCTGAAGGCTTTTATCACAAACAGAGCACCTAAAAGTGGAGAGGATATCAGTCAGGAACAATGTTCCCTCTAATTTGGTTCACTTCACGTCATTTTCTTTCCGGTTCAGACCTCGGTGTTTGTTGTTTGGCACACACTAGCTGTAAATTAAAGGTGCTATTGTAGGAGGCGGTGAAGAGACGACACAGGAGACGGGATGTAGATCTTCACTTTTAATCAACTCCTACTAAACTGGCGGGAAAACACCCAACACCGCCTTATATACCAACACAACATCCGGTCCTCTGGACCTTTCACAATAAAAGCATCCTGTAACACATTCGGTCCACTGGGTGTGAGTAGAGCCCCCTAGTGGTCCACCACACACGCCCCCCCAGAACACCCAGTAAGGTCCATCACTAGTCCCGCATTTTAGGTTTGATTAAACGACCAGAACGGCTGAACCTGGGCCCTGCAGAACCAGTCTGATGAAGCGGAGGGCTCCGAGGAGGGTCTGCAGAAGATTCGGGCTCCAATGGATGTTGAGAGTCTCTGGCAGGGGGATCGCAGTCCGTTAGCAATGTGGATGGAGGTCTGCCCCTGCGAGGAGCCTGGGCCGTAACAACCTGATCATCTGACACAACATGAGCTGGTTTAAGCCTATCGATACAGACAGTCTCAGTACGACCCCCTAAATCTAAAAGGAAGTGTTTTGGACCTGGTTGAAGAACCCGAAACGGTCCATCATACAAAGGCTGTAGTGGTGTCCTGTGTGCATTGTGTTTGACAAAAACAAATTTAGAGGACTCCAGACTCTTAGGGACAAATGACTGCGGTAAACAATGGTGTACCGGGCCAGGGACACGAAAAGGGGCCTCCTGAGGTGAAAGATGGAGCAACGGTGGAGCAAACTGTGGTGAGGGTACCTCAGGTAAAAACTCACAGGTTGACCGAAAACCAGTTCAGCCGGGGAAGAGCTCAGGTCCTCTTTGGTTGCGGTACGTAAACCCAACAAAACCCAGGGAAGACGGTCAATCCAGTTGTCACCGGTCAATGCAGCACGCAGTGCAGCTTTCAATGATCTGTGAAACCGTTCACACAAACCATTAGCTTGGGGGTTGTAAGCGGTGGTCCTGTGAACGTTAGTCCCCAGACCCTTGGCCATGGTAGACCAAAGTTCAGAAACAAACTGCGGGCCCCGGTCTGATGTAATGTCTGAAGGGGGGCCAAAACGCGCCACCCAGGTAGACAAAAATGCCCGGGCCACCACTGCAGATGTCGTGGATGTCAAAGGAACCACCTCAGGCCACCTGGTGGTCCGGTCTATCATAGTCAGCAGATGAGTAAAACCTTGTGATGGAGGCAGAGGGCCCACCAGGTCTACGTGCACATGATCAAACCGCCGACCTGGGATGGAGAAGGGTTCCAAAGGTGCTTTGGTGTGCCTGTTAACCTTAGCACGCTGGCATGGGACACACGCTGCTGCCCACTCCTTAACTGCTTTACGCAGACCGGGCCAAACAAACTTTGAGCTGACCAGTTTCACCGAGGCTCTAACACCTGGGTGAGAAAGGGAATGTAAGGAGTCAAAAACGCGGCGTCGCCATGAAACTGGAACCAGGGGGCGGGGCCTGCCTGTAGATACGTCACAGAGCAGGAGAGGACCTCCGTCATTCACCTGCCTTTCCTCCAACTCGAGGCCTGTGGGGCCGGACTGGAGCTCGAGTATTTCTGCGTCGCTACGTTGGTCCGCAGCCATAGCAGAAAAATCGATGCCAACGTACACGGGAGAGATCAGCACCCGGGAGAGACAGTCGGCCACCACGTTGGATTTTCCAGCCACATGCTGAATGTCTGTAGTAAATTCAGACACCGCTGCGAGGTGGCGTTGCTGGCGAGCAGACCAGGGGTCAGAAATTTTTGACATCGCAAACACCAAGGGTTTGTGGTCAACATATGCAGTGAACCGGCGGCCCTCCAGGAAAAACCTGAAATGGCGTGTGGCCAGGTAAAGCGCCAGCAACTCTCTGTCAAAAACACTGTATTTCAGCTCATTGTCCCGCAGCGTACGGCTGAAAAATGCAAGCGGCTGCCAAACCCCGGAAACCTGCTGTTCTAACACAGCCCCCACCGCAACATCAGATGCGTCGGTTGTTAAAGCTATTTGAGAGAGTCTATGGATAAGATTCATGCGCCCCCAGAACAGGAAATACGTCACCAATCAGAAAACGTTTTTTGAAACAAACAATATAACTCATAATTACTCATAAAATATTTATCCTACACAACTAAAAACATATACTGTATGCATATATTTTGAAATGTTTTTATTTTATTATTATTATTATTATTTTCATTACTAACATGGTCCAGAAGTTCCAGTGGGGCAGCGCCCTAGCGCCCCCTAAAGGCCGGCCGTCAAGGAGCCAAACATTCCTCCTCCTCTCAGTGTCTGTCTCTTTAAATCCTCCTCCTCCTCCTGCAGAGCATCAGCCTCTCCTCCTCCTCCTCAGTCTCCGCAGCATCTTCGTCCTGACGACCTGCTTCTACAGAACCGAGCCGAAGCGGACCGGGCCAGCATGGAGAGCAGCAAGACGCACGTGATCCTCGTGTCCTGCGGCAGCTTCAACCCCATCACCAGAGGACACCTCCACATGTTCGGTGAGACACCACCTCCACACATGGAGGTTCTGGGGGAGGGGAGGCCTGCAGGACCCAGGAGGATCCCGAACCTCCTCAGGGTTCTCCCACGCCCTGCTCTCAGAACCCACAGAGAAGTGGATCAGAACCAGGAGGTGAAACAGGAGAGATGCTGGATGAGGTTCGGTTCGTTGATCAGGGTTCGGATCCACAAGGCGGTTCCGACACAAAACATAATGAGGTCACAGGATAACACGGGTTAACTCAGTCGGTACCGGTTCTGGGCCCGGTAAAGACCCGTAAAGAAGGCCTCGTGGCGCAGCGCAGAAATCAGAACCGAGCCTCCAGCTCCAGTACCGGTACCGGGGGGTTCTGCTGGGACCAGAACATTTGATCCGCCAGAACCGAACCTCCTCAGGGTTCTGCGTCATAATAACAGAGCAAACCGGACCAGAACCACGTGACCCGAAGTGAGCCCAGATTGTTTTGAATGAATTTATTTATTTAAGAAAATAATTTTTATTAAAAAACATCAAATGAATCAAAATTCAAAATAATAAAAACTGTCCAATAAAAATAAACTGAAACATTTCAAACAGAATTCTGTGAAGATTTAAACAAAAATCCATGTTCTGGTTCTGGTTCTGGTTCTGGTTCTGGTTCTGGTTCAGGACCAGCAGGTCCAGACTGTTCAGGAGGAGGTGTCAGGTCAACGAGAGACGTCCTGGGTCTTCCCCGGGGCCTCCTCTCAGTCAGACATGCCTGAAGCACCTCAGGGAGCATCTTTACCAGATGAACCACCTCACCTGACTCCTCTGGATGAGGAGCAGCAGTGGTTCTCCTCTGGATGAGGAGCAGCAGTGGTTCTCCTCTGGATGAGGAGGAGCAGTGGTTCTCCTCTGGATGAGGAGGAGCAGTGGTTCTCCTCTGGATGTGGAGGAGCAGTGGTTCTCCTCTGGATGAGGAGGAGCAGTGGTTCTCCTCTGGATGAGGAGGAGCAGTGGTTCTCCTCTGGATGAGGAGGAGCAGTGGTTCTCCTCTGGATGAGGAGGAGCAGTGGTTCTCCTCTGGATGAGGAGGAGCAGTGGTTCTCCTCTGGATGAGGAGGAGCAGTGGTTCTCCTCTGGATGAGGAGGAGCAGTGGTTCTCCTCTGGATGAGGAGGAGCAGTGGTTCTCCTCTGGATGAGGAGGAGCAGTGGTTCTCCTCTGGATGTGGAGGAGCAGTGGTTCTCCTCTGGATGAGGAGGAGCAGTGGTTCTCCTCTGGATGTGGAGGAGCAGTGGTTCTCCTCTGGATGAGGAGGAGCAGTGGTTCTCCTCTGGATGAGGAGGAGCAGTGGTTCTCCTCTGGATGAGGAGGAGCAGTGGTTCTCCTCTGGATGAGGAGGAGCAGTGGTTCTCCTCTGGATGTGGAGGAGCAGTGGTTCTCCTCTGGATGAGGAGGAGCAGTGGTTCTCCTCTGGATGTGGAGGAGCAGTGGTTCTCCTCTGGATGAGGAGGAGCAGTGGTTCTCCTCTGGATGAGGAGGAGCAGTGGTTCTCCTCTGGATGAGGAGGAGCAGTGGTTCTCCTCTGGATGAGGAGGAGCAGTGGTTCTCCTCTGGATGTGGAGGAGCAGTGGTTCTCCTCTGGATGTGGAGGAGCAGTGGTTCTCCTCTGGATGAGGAGGAGCAGTGGTTCTCCTCTGGATGTGGAGGAGCAGTGGTTCTCCTCTGGATGTGGAGGAGCAGTGGTTCTCCTCTGGATGAGGAGGAGCAGTGGTTCTCCTCTGGATGTGGAGGAGCAGTGGTTCTCCTCTGGATGAGGAGGAGCAGTGGTTCTCCTCTGGATGAGGAGGAGCAGTGGTTCTCCTCTGGATGAGGAGGAGCAGTGGTTCTCCTCTGGATGAGGAGGAGCAGTGGTTCTCCTCTGGATGAGGAGGAGCAGTGGTTCTCCTCTGGATGAGGAGGAGCAGTGGTTCTCCTCTGGATGTGGAGGAGCAGTGGTTCTCCTCTGGATGTGGAGGAGCAGTGGTTCTCCTCTGGATGTGGAGGAGCAGTGGTTCTCCTCTGGATGAGGAGGAGCAGTGGTTCTCCTCTGAGTCTCTCCTGGTAACTGAACTTCTGTCTCTGAGGGAGAGTCCAGCTGCAGAGGAAACTCATTTCAACCTCCTGGATCCACGATCTCATTCTTTCAGTCTCTACCAGAGTTCATGACCAGAGGTGAGGGGAGGAACGTAGAGCGACCAGTAAACAGAGAACTTTGTCTTACAGCTCAGCTCTTCACCACAACGGACCAGCACAGAGTCCACAATACTGCAGACGCTGCTCCATTCCATCTGTCAGTCTCAGGCTCCATTCTTCCCTCACTCATGAACAAAACCCTGAGATACTTGAACTTGAGGCAGAACCTCAGCCTGAAGAGAACAATCCACTCTTTTCTGACTGAGGACCACGACCTCAGATCTGGAGGTGCTGGTTCTCATCTCAGCTGTGAACTGCTCAGTGAGAGCTGAAGGTCACGACACGATGACACCAGCAGGACCACATCATCTGCAAACAGCAGAGATGAATCGTGAGGCCACAGAACCGGACTCACTCCTCCTGGCTGCCCCGAGAAGTTCTGTCCATAAAGTTCTGAACAGAGTTGGTGACAACGAGCAGCCCTGGAGGTCCGACTGAATGAGAACAAACTCTTGCACCGGTTGTGAGACTGAACGCCTGTAACAACGGGCCCAGTCTTCCAGGTCTCTTGTGAATGAGTCAGAGTCTCAGTCTGAATAAATGTTGGAGGAATCAGTCCCACACACGGTCCAGTACCTGACCCAAGTCCACAAAACACACGAGACGGTTTGATCCAACTTCTCTGCATTAAAATGAAAGACTCTGAGTCCTTGGTCCACCTGTTGCTGTTTTGTTTACTTGTTTTTGTTTACTTGTTTTTGTTTACCTTTTTCTTCCTGCAGACAAAGCCAGAGAGTATCTGCACAAAACTGGACGATTCATCGTGATCGGAGGAATCATCTCACCGGTTCATGACTCCTATGGAAAACCTGTGAGTGATGGAGACACCTGTCTGTCAATCAAACACCTGTCAGTCAATCAGACACCTGTCAGTCAATCAGACACCTGTCAGTCAGTCAGACACCTGTCAGTCAGTCAGACACCTGTCAGTCAATCAGACACCTGTCAGTCAAACACCTGTCAGTCAGTCAAACACCTGTCAGTCAATCAGACACCTGTCTGTCAGTCAAACACCTGTCAGTCAATCAGACACCTGTCAGTCAATCAGACACCTGTCAGTCAGTCAGTCAGACACCTGTCAGTCAGTCAAACACCTGTCAGTCAGTCAAACACCTGTCAGTCAATCAGACACCTGTCAGTCAGTCAAACACCTGTCAGTCAGTCAAACACCTGTCAGTCAATCAGACACCTGTCAGTCAGTCAAACACCTGTCAGTCAGTCAGACACCTGTCAGTCAGTCAGACACCTGTCAGTCAATCAGACACCTGTCAGTCAGTCAGACACCTGTCAGTCAATCAGACACCTGTCAGTCAATCAGACACCTGTCAGTCAATCAGACACCTGTCAGTCAGTCAAACACCTGTCAGTCAATCAGACACCTGTCTGTCAGTCAAACACCTGTCAGTCAATCAGACACCTGTCAGTCAATCAGACACCTGTCAGTCAGTCAGTCAGACACCTGTCAGTCAGTCAAACACCTGTCAGTCAATCATACACCTGTCAATCAATCAGACACCTGTCAGTCAATCAGACGCCTGTCAGTCAGTCAGACACCTGTCAGTCAGTCAGAGTAGAAGTGTCATCTTGTATTTTCTTCTAAACATGTCTGGTCCAGTTGATGTCAGAGACCTGGTTTGAGAGGACAGGAAGTAGAAACAGACATGACAGGTCCAGGTGTACTTTCTGTAGTCCAGGTGTACTTTCTATAGTCCAGGTGTACTTTCTATAGTCCAGGTGTACTTTCTATAGTCCAGGTGTACTTTCTATAGTCCAGGTGTACTTTCTATAGTCCAGGTGTACTTTCTATAGTCCAGGTGTACTTTCTATAGTCCAGGTGTACTTTCTATAGTCCAGGTGTACTTTCTATAGTCCAGGTGTACTTTCTATAGTCCAGGTGTACTTTCTATAGTCCAGGTGTACTTTCTATAGTCCAGGTGTACTTTCTATAGTCCAGGTGTACTTTCTATAGTCCAGGTGTACTTTCTATAGTCCAGGTGTACTTTCTATAGTCCAGGTGTACTTTCTATAGTCCAGGTGTACTTTCTATAGTCCAGGTGTACTTTCTATAGTCCAGGTGTACTTTCTATAGTCCAGGTGTACTTTCTATAGTCCAGGTGTACTTTCTATAGTCCAGGTGTACTTTCTATAGTCCAGGTGTACTTTCTATAGTCCAGGTGTACTTTCTATAGTCCAGGTGTACTTTCTATAGTCCAGGTGTACTTTCTATAGTCCAGGTGTACTTTCTATAGTCCAGGTGTACTTTCTATAGTCCAGGTGTACTTTCTATAGTCCAGGTGTACTTTCTATAGTCCAGGTGTACTTTCTATAGTCCAGGTGT
>JBBPBX010055038.1:0-10645 GCA_038048925.1 Garcialebias charrua | reverse complement strand
AACATTTACCTCCAAATCTTTAAAAAGTCAACAATTTTAGAGGAACACATTTCTTTAAAGTTTAGACTACTGAGATGTTTTCAAAAATGCTTTTTAGTAAAAGTCAAATTTAGATGCTTCTGATAGAAATATTATACAGACAATAATATCTTAATTTCTCTAGGCACAAAAGGTGTTGTTTGATTATAGTACGTAGTTGCTCAGACACAAGTGTTATTATGGATGTAACTTCTTCCCTCTGAGGCAGGTACAGTACTATGTTGTTGTACAAGCCTCTGGTTTTTAATAGCACGTCACTGGATTGTATGTAAATAAGCTGCAGCTGAAGACTTTGCTTCACTGGCATTCTGGTTTTAGTGCTTCTAGCACAATAAGGCTTTCAAATACTCCTGTTTTATATGAAGACGTTATTGGTTCGGTGACGTTTTTGGATGTTGTCCTTGTTTCTGTTTTCTAATTTAACTGTCTTTTTGCTCCTCAGAGTGAAAGACGGGAGCCTCCAGCACCGCCTGTGGATTAACAGAGGAGCAGGAGCACCGGCCCCCATCAAGCTGCTCAGACTGTGACCAGGACTGCTGCAGCTCCCTGTCACCCCAGTCTCTCTCTTTGCTTTCCTTTATATCATATTGTTAAAACTGATTTTTGTTTATGCTGTTTGCGGGAGCCCGCCTGACACTGTATGTCACTGACACCAGCACAGGCTTTATTGTAATCATCTCTTTGAGATTAACAAAAAATATAAACAAAACAAGAAAATAATATCAGATTACAAAAAAAAGTGTTTTGTGATCAAATATTAATTTCAGGACGTTAATAATTGAACATAATTACACAAACTCTTTCCAGCTTAAATTCTATTACAACCCAGGATTGTTGGATTTTAAGTATCAGTCAGGTTTCTTTAGTTACTTCAGTCTTTAATCAGGTGTGTCAGGGTTTAAAGCTGGTTCCTCATCCTGCCTCTGCTGCCGATGGGTTCTTAGAAACTTGACTAAAGTTCATGAAGAATGGGTCACATGATCAGGGCAGGGGGTTCAGGGAAGTCCCTGCTGAGTGGTGGTGTGTTCTTAAGTCTGAAACATTCCTCTTTTTCACTTGTTGAAAGTTACAAACTGTAAGAAGGTACTGCAATGATGTCGCATCCCATCAGGTGTCGACGACTTAATCAAACCAGCCTAATGACAAAAAGAGATCACACCGTGGGCGGAAATCGTACCAAAAACAGCCAGGTCCACTTTATGATCTGACCTCTTTATTGTGGAGGGTTTGCCCCTTTAAATATCACTTGGCTTGTATGTGTGAGGGAGATTGACATGACAAAAACACAGTTCCATATTATAAAAATGTATTTTGTAGACATGGCAGAGATACCTTTAAAATGATGCAACTCGTTGCAGGCCGTGATTTCCAGATGATAAACTTGGGACAAACAAAGTGAGAAGGTTATGTTTGTGTTTTTCCCTGAGATAAACCAAAATCAACAACAAAAAAACATTTTAAACAGTTCTGATTTCTTTTGAAGGTATGATGTTCTGATTCGGACTAACTGATCTGGGGGAGAATACATGTTTAAACAGTGCCAATTTCTGGATTTTTAGTTAAATTGCACTTTTTGCATAAGTTTTTTAATTTTTAAGGGTTTGTGTTTTTGTTTACTTTTTTCATATAAGATTTAGTGGGAACAGTTTTTCACTGATGCATCAACATTTATGTCATCTTTTCTCCCTATTTACCTAAAAGGGGGCATCAGCTGATCACTGACCTTTTGAGATTTTCCTTGTTTTGTAGGTCAATCTACACTCTGATCTTCTTTGCTTGGTCATAAAAGTATATGTGGGCCTTCATTTACCTCCAGGATGAATATCATATTACTCATATTGCAGGTTCTTTGGATAAATGGTTACTCTTTATTTTCATATCAACATGTCACTTATCGTACTGCAACGCTACAAAAATGTTTAGAGGGAAAGCAGGGAACAGCTGTAAGAATTGTAATCTTGAACTTTTGTATTCAGTGACGAGAGAACAGATTATTTCTTAGATGAATACATGAACTATTTAGTATCGCAGGAGACTTCAAATGACAAAAAAGTGAAAGGGCTTCAACTATGCACTTTTTCGACAACAAAATAAAAATCTAAGTCCTAATGTCTTGTCTGTTTTGTTGTAAGCACACTTTTCTTTCTGTAATACTGTAATACTTTTACAAAGGTGTATACTGTACTCTACAAAAAGTTTTCATGAAAGTGCGTCTTTGCAAAGTTGTAGGTGAATTGGTTAATTATGGTATATAACTTTTTTAAATCGAATGTGCATTTATTTGATAGTCATTGTTTTCAGTTTTACATTATTTTATTATTTGGCTTTATCCTGGATTAAAACTGGACTTGGAATTTTTTAGGATACAATTTTTTTTAAAGAAATTGTAAGCTTTCAAACACAATTTTTATATGTATATTTTTATTTCCATGTATGAAAAACCTGAAAGTTTACCATAACTAAAACAAAACATCCTGTTCAGTTGTGAGCATGCGCGCTGTGTAAACCGGAAGTTCCGTCTCCCTGGTAACCAACAACAGCTCCACTGGCTCGTGAGGCTTCTGGTTTCACGTCAACAACCCTCGTTATTAACAAGAATATTGTTAGCAAAAGCACAAGGCGGAATGTGCTGAATATATCAAAGTGAGCACATCGTTACTTTTGTCGCAGAGCCTCAAGTTTACATGCTTGTTAGCTTTAGCAAACATTAGCTACATGCTAAAGTGTCTGTAGAGAAACTGCGCAGTGACGCGATGACAGATCAGGAGGTGACCACACTTGCGTATTCAAAAAGCCCGAAAACATTAAAAAGAACAACATTTCAGGTAGGAAATGTTAATTATATACACTCTGTCTTGCTTTTTTAAATATATGTACTGTATATATAAACACAAACATCGGTACAGTATATGGAGCAGCTGTGACTGAGTGCAGCAGTCGTCCTCCAATGGGAGAGTTGGGGGTTCGATTCCACCAGCAGTCACATGCTGATGTGTCCATGGGCAAGACACTGAACCCCTCTCTGCCTCCGACGTGTCCCATCGGTGTATGAATGTGATAAAGCTCTGACTAGTCTTTGTAAAGATATACTGTAGTGTTGTATGAATGGGTACATGAGGACACAGATTGTAAAGAGTATCTTGATAAGTTAGAGGCAAAATAAGTACAGTCCGTTTAATAAATAAACTGTTAAACTGTCATTTCTTTGTCGCAGGATGAACTCCAGGCAGCTGTGTCCTCCAGGGCAAGCAGAACCAAAGCAGAACAAATGTCTAATTTTAATGACATCGATGAAGAAGATGGTGAATGCTCAGAGGATCAAAACACCAAAACTTGTACTTAAGAGTAAAACATCATTTCTGGTTCTCCTTTTACTCCCTGTGTTTCAGAATTTTTCAACAAACTTCTCCATTCGAGAAAAAGCAGGATCGCTGCGTTCAAGGCCGGGAAGGCCAAGGCAAAACTTAACACGTTTGACCTTTCAGATGACGATGAAGACAAACGTAGCAGGCCGAAGAAGGTTTCCTTCCTGAAATCTCAAAGAAGCAGCTCAGACTCTAAAGACAAAGCAGCTTCAGAGGCCCACGAAGACAACCCACTGGGGTCTTCTATTGACGCACGTGACTATAATAATGGCTCCTTTTCTTCCCAGCACTCCACAAATGAAGAAAATGCACAGGTTAAAAATAGTGTGGAGTTTTCTGAACCTCAGCTCACGACGGAGAACACAAGTCAGTCGTATCAAACATCAGACGATACTCTGCCTTTGCCTCCAACATCTGGCAGCAGCGTGGAGGAAGCGCCAGGTCCAGCGGGAGAAACCTTTGAGGTTCCATCAACATCTCTCCTCAGCAACACTTCTTCAGCTGGTCAGTGTCTGATGACACATCATACTTTTTAAAGATCCACACAGGTGTTATGCTCTGATTTCTGCTTTTCAGAGAGGGAGCCGCCTAAACCCAAACCTCGACAAAGGACTCTCGGATTAAAGCCACGCGTCACAGAAAGAACAGCTGAAGAAGCTGCACCTCTGGATTTAAACGGGCCCCTGACGTCCTCTGCGTCAGCCCCCATCTCTGATGCAGCCAGCAGCACTGCTGTAAGTAAATCAAGTTTACATTTTACTTTTATTGTCACGTGCTTTAGGTTGCAAAGTGAACAAGTTTTGTTTGTGTTGTTTGACGGCAGCAGGCCGACGGAGATCACTCAGTTTCACCTGACCTCAGCAAATCCTCTTCAAATAAGAGCGAACAGTCGCAACTCGCTACGAAGTCCACGCTGGATTCTGGCTCCAGAGGTAATGTCTGTTTGTTTTGTGTGTTTTCAAATCATCGTTATGAGCTGTTCCTCAGAATAATATTTGGTTTATTGTTTTAGATGCTTTTATTTCTGATGACAGCAAAGAAGCAGAGAAAAACTACTTGTCGTTTGAAGAGTTCACTGTAAGAAAAGCCTTATTCATCAGGACTCGGTCTTTCATACGTCAGTCTAAATCTACGTTTATTCTTCTCTCAGGGATGGTCAAGAGATACCTCAAATCAACTCTCTCATGCCCCTGATGAATCGTTGGACACCATGTGAGTATGCAGGTCAAACGAATCGAGATAACGTACGAAGCAGAAAGATAACCGACAATAAGTTTTTTTGTTTTTTTGTCATAGGTCATCCACTCCTAGCAAGAGGTCTCTCAGTGCGTGCTCCAAAAAGGTAGAGTCAAAGTACTTGGGGGCTCTAAAAGTTCTGGACCGTAAAGGTTCTCTACAAGAGTCCCAGTCAAAAGCAGCAGATTCTGTCAGGGCAGCAGTTTACCAGGTCAGAGTCTTTTGTTGTCATGTTCAGCCCCACTGGCCCACACGGCTTGAGTTTTAAATGTGAACGCTGACACTTTCTCAAAGTTGAGCATGTCAATAAAACACACAATGTAAAACTAGTCCAGATAGTCTGTCAGTGTCTTTAAAATGAAACAACCCCAAACAGTTCATTTATTCACTGACACAGGCTGCTTCCTCTGAAAAACTGTTTGTAATTACGTCATAAAACATTTGTTTAGTAGGGACATGCAGAGAAATCCTAGCATACTGAATTAACTGCAGGGTAATTTATCTGGTCTTTGAGACAAATGACCTAAATGTTTGGTTAAGTTACAAAGTTTTGCACTAATCCTTTTAATTTATTTAGATGTAAAAGAATGCCGTGATATGAACATTAAATACTAAAGAGTTGTGGAAATGAATTGTGTTGATTCCATCCATTATCTTTTACCCGCTTCTTCCATTTTTGGGTCACGGGGGTCGCCGGTGCCCATGTCCAGCTATCACTGTGCGAGGGGCGGGGTACACCCTGGATGGGTCGCAAGTCCGTCACAGGGACACATAGAGACAAACAATCATTCACTCTCTCACTCACACCTAGAGACAATTTAGAGTTATCAATCAGCCTAACATGCATGTTTTTGGTCTGTGGGAGGAAACCAGAGTACACGGAGGAAACCCACGCATGCACGGAGAGAACATGCAAACTCCACCCAGAAAGGCCCCCGGACATGGATTTGAACCAGGGACCTGCTCGCTGAGAGGCAGCAGCTCTAGTTGCGCCACCGTGCTGCCAATTGTGTTTGATTTGTTATATAAAATTTACCTTTAATTGACCTACGTGAGCCTTGGTGAAAAGAAAAGAAGCAGTTAGGAGCTGCCAACTAAATATGAAAGATCATTTTTATTTAATCCAGAATCACATAACTTCTGCTTTTAATTCATAGTACTGTAGTTATCAGGTCAAAATACAGTAATGCCTGATAAATAATTGGTCTTAAAATATCACTCGTTTCATACTCTGTCAAAAGCAATAGAAGCTTCACTGATCTTCAGCTGTGTCAGAACATAGCTGTTTTAGCTGCTATTATGCTAAAGTTGTTTCTGCTGAGGTGCCCAAGGACCAAATTCTCTGAAGCACATCCAAATCCTGACTGATCCGACTTACCTCCATTTGTCTCTGAGCTGATGAGAGCAGGGCATGAGCTTCATATGAGAGAAATGAACCAGCACAATATTTAATAAACTTGTTCTAAAGTCCTCTGCGTGGTCCACCTGTCTGGTTTTAAAAATGTTACTGTGACAAATCCATGGGCTCTGCGGTCGTTCAGCTGTTGCATTCATCTTTAAATATGGCATGGTTTAGACCAAACTGGCACAGGAGGAGGCAGCTCCAGGGATAAAATATAAAAAGGCTGTTGTAGATATCTGATTTAAAAAGTCATGCAGATACTGAAGGAGTGGTTATGAAGATGTCACAATTGGGCTGCAGAGATAAACGCTCTGATCTGTGGGAACAAGAATCATAAACAACAACATGCAAACATGTTAATCAGAGGAAAGTGAGTTAATTATCGGTATATAAATGTTCCCCTGTTGATTTGGACATCAGGGAATAATCTGTATTTTCATTCCGATCATTAAAATATGGACTATCTTCAATCTAATTAAGATGGTGTTTTTATGACATAAACGGTTTGTTGTGTTCAGCATGTAGGCATTTTTAACTGAATAACACTCTTCATGCTCACAACAGGAATGGCTAAAAAAGAAAAGAGAAGCATCAAGGCGCAACATTGAGCTGAAGAAGAAAGAGCAGCTTTTAAAAGAAAGGGGACAGCAGGTGACTGCAGCTCACCATCCCAGAAGAACGTAATGAAAACAGTTATTTCACAACTAACCATCTCCCTGTTCAAAAACACAGGAGCAAGAGTCAAAAAAGGAAGACGTCGATGCCTCTTATGAAGCTTGGAAAGAAAAGAAAACAGAACTCCTCAGAGCCAAGGCAAAAGAAAGGAACGAGAAGAAGAGAAAAGAACAAAAAGCAACTGAGGAGAAACAAGAGAAAATCCAGTGTGCTAAACAGGTAAAGAGCTCATTCAAGGTGGAAGCTGTGGGACTCTAATAGTTTGATGTTAATGAGCATTTCTGTAATGACTAAAAGGTGTTCGAGAAGTGGAAGGAGGAACAAGGTCACCTGCTGAGAGAGAAACGCCGACAACAGAAAGAGGCTGAAGATAAACTTCAGCTGCAGAAACAAGAGCAAGAAGAAGAGAAGAAGAAAATCAGCAAATCTGCTTTTTCTGACTGGTGAGACCAAACATCACCTTCTTTAATAAGTACCTTTACCTCAGCACCTTCAGATGTAGATGTTCACCAGTGTTTTTATAACAAAACAATCACAGTTTACACCACAGACCACAAGATGGCAGCCTCAGCCGGACGTTTCACCTAACACTGATTTTGAGTTGTTCTTACATCATTAAGGTGTGAAAAGAAGAAAGATGTTCTTCAAAAACATCTGGAGGCTGAACGTGAACAAAACCAAAGCAGAGCGATGGAAAAGCAGTACCTGCAAGAAGAAAGGGACCAGATGGCTTTAGAGAAATTTGAGCGTTGGCTGGTGAGTAGAACGGACCAGAAACAGAAGAGACGCAGGTCGTCTGGTGAGAGAAATGTTTCTTCTACTGACTCTTTACTAAAAACGACTGTTTCTGGTTTGTCCAGGAGCTCCGTTTCATCCTAGTCTTGAAGTTTCTCCGTGTCGTTGTAGAGATTTGTTTTTTGGGGACACCTGTCGTTAACTTTCAGATGAGACTTTTAAATAAACCAGATTGTTTATATTTTCTTTTTTTGTCCCCCGTCAGACGAGAAAGGACCAGGAGCAGAAGAGAAGACGGAGAGACAGACAAGTACAAGCAGTAATTCAGGAGAGTCCTCCCCCACCCTGGAGCCCTCCCAATAAAACTGTACCGTTTGG
Source organism: Garcialebias charrua (assembly GCA_038048925.1). Lineage (NCBI taxonomy): Eukaryota > Metazoa > Chordata > Actinopteri > Cyprinodontiformes > Rivulidae > Garcialebias > Garcialebias charrua. The sequence goes on along the minus strand of JBBPBX010055038.1, from coordinate 2,815 downwards.
AAAATGACTGACGGCTCTGTGCTGCATTTAACTTTTATTTATTTATTCATCTGTCTTTATAGGTTCTTTGTAGATAAGTCTTCTGGTAGATTGTTTTGAGTCAAATTTTTATTATTTAATTTTTTTACTAATGCTGTTTAAAGCTGCTATATGTAATTTCTGGAACACGCTGGAACTTAGAAAAATTTTGAACAGAGACACGTTTCTGGTCCCTCCCCCTCAGAGCCATATATGGCTCTGCTCCCTCTTGCTCTCGGTGAAATTCAGCTCTGCTTCCGAATGCTCCGCCTCCACTGCATGTCCTGTCAGCCGCTGCGAAGTTCTGTGATTATATGTTAATAAAACGTTCTAAAAAATAAAATAAAAACAGGGAGCGCTGGTCCAGCACACCAGAACACCATGAAATCTGCAGAGACGCAGCCACGTTGGACATGAGTTTAATTTGCTCGTGACAAATTCATTCATTTCCTCAATGTTTCTGTCATGAGTCAGCGGAGGAGGAAGCGATCACTTGACTTTTGGCAAAAAAACAAAAGAAAAGTCCAGATCAGGGATGAAGAAGGGGAATTTAATACATTTGTGTCACATACAAAACAGTTTTGCATCGCTTTGCAATCCTTTGAACGAGAACCTGCGCGGCCGCTGGGGCTGGGACAGGCGGGGGCGTGGGTTAGGAGCGTGAGAAGCTCTGTTTTTATTGGCTGGTTAAAAACTCTGTTTTTATTGGCTGGTTAAAAACTCTGTTTTTATTGGCTGGTTAAAAACTGTTTTTATTGGCTGGTTAAAAACTCTGTTTTTATTGGCTGGTTAAAAACTCTGTTTTTATTGGCTGGTTAAAAACTCTGTTTTTATTGGCTGGTTAAAAACTCTGTTTTTATTGGCTGGTTAAAAACTCTGTTTTTATTGGCTGGTTAAAAACTCTGTTTTTATTGGCTGGTTAAAAACTCTGTATTTATTGGCTGGTTAAAAACTCTGTTTTATTGGCTGGTTAAAAACTCTGTTTTTATTGGCTGGTTAAAAACTCTGTTTTTATTGGCTGGTTAAAAACTCTGTATTTATTGGCTGGTTAAAAACTCTGTTTTTATTGGCTGGTTAAAAACTCTGTATTTATTGGCTGGTTAAAAACTCTGTTTTTATTGGCTGGTTAAAAACTCTGTTTTTATTGGCTGGTTAAAAACTCTGTTTTTATTGGCTGGTTAAAAACTCTGTATTTATTGGCTGGTTAAAAACTCTGTTTTTATTGGCTGGTTAAAAACTCTGTATTTATTGGCTGGTTAAAAACTCTGTTTTTATTGGCTGGTTAAAAACTCTGTTTTTATTGGCTGGTTAAAAACTCTGTTTTTATTGGCTGGTTAAAAACTCTGTTTTTATTGGCTGGTTAAAAACTCTGTTTTTATTGGCTGGTTAAAAACTCTGTTTTTATTGGCTGGTTAAAAACTCTGTTTTTATTGGCTGGTTAAAAACTCTGTTTTTATTGGCTGGTTAAAAACTCTGTTTTTATTGGCTGGTTAAAAACTCTGTTTTTATTGGCTGGTTAAAAACTCTGTTTTTATTGGCTGGTTAAAAACTCTGTTTTTATTGGCTGGTTAAAAACTCTGTTTTTATTGGCTGGTTAAAAACTCTGTTTTTATTGGCTGGTTAAAAACTCTGTTTTTATTGGCTGGTTAAAAACTCTGTTTTTATTGGCTGGTTAAAAACTCTGTTTTTATTGGCTGGTTAAAAACTCTGTATTGGCTGGTTAAAAACTCTGTATTTATTGGCTGGTTAAAAACTCTGTTTTTATTGGCTGGTTAAAAACTCTGTTTTTATTGGCTGGTTAAAAACTCTGTTTTTATTGGCTGGTTAAAAACTCTGTTTTTATTGGCTGGTTAAAAACTCTGTTTTTATTGGCTGGTTAAAAACTCTGTATTTATTGGCTGGTTAAAAACTCTGTTTTTATTGGCTGGTTAAAAACTCTGTTTTTATTGGCTGGTTAAAAACTCTGTATTTATTGGCTGGTTAAAAACTCTGTTTTTATTGGCTGGTTAAAAACTCTGTTTTTATTGGCTGGTTAAAAACTCTGTTTTTATTGGCTGGTTAAAAACTCTGTTTTTATTGGCTGGTTAAAAACTCTGTTTTTATTGGCTGGTTAAAAACTCTGTTTTTATTGGCTGGTTAAAAACTCTGTTTTTATTGGCTGGTTAAAAACTCTGTTTTTATTGGCTGGTTAAAAACTCTGTTTTTATTGGCTGGTTAAAAACTCTGTTTTTATTGGCTGGTTAAAAACTCTGTTTTTATTGGCTGGTTAAAAACTCTGTTTTTATTGGCTGGTTAAAAACTCTGTTTTTATTGGCTGGTTAAAAACTCTGTTTTTATTGGCTGGTTAAAAACTCTGTTTTTATTGGCTGGTTAAAAACTCTGTTTTTATTGGCTGGTTAAAAACTCTGTTTTTATTGGCTGGTTAAAAACTCTGTTTTTATTGGCTGGTTAAAAACTCTGTTATTTATTGGCTGGTTAAAAACTCTGTTTTTATTGGCTGGTTAAAAACTCTGTTTTTATTGGCTGGTTAAAAACTCTGTTTTTATTGGCTGGTTAAAAACTCTGTTTTTATTGGCTGGTTAAAAACTCTGTTTTTATTGGCTGGTTAAAAACTCTGTATTTATTGGCTGGTTAAAAACTCTGTTTTTATTGGCTGGTTAAAAACTCTGTATTTATTGGCTGGTTAAAAACTCTGTTTTTATTGGCTGGTTAAAAACTCTGTTTTTATTGGCTGGTTAAAAACTCTGTATTTATTGGCTGGTTAAAAACTCTGTTTTTATTGGCTGGTTAAAAACTC
>JBBPBX010055037.1:0-16922 GCA_038048925.1 Garcialebias charrua | reverse complement strand
TGCTCATCTCATCCATGATTTTTCTTGATGGGGTCTGAGCAAAGCTTGTACCAACAGTTTTTGAGCAGGGCAGGGGGCGTTTAGCATGAGGGAAGAGGCACCTTTGACTTTTTAGCTAGAGAGCCTGTATTTCGTGCTGCTAGCTTAGTGCTATGTCAGTGCCGGGTGGGAGTGGGGGGCAAGTTCGCTTTGGTAGGCGGGTCAGTGTAACTTCTCGAAGGATTGGTAGGGTCGTGTCCACACCAATGCTGACCTCTAGTGGACAGTCCCCACCAATATTTTGTTAACATATTTCACTTTCTGTGCTGTGTATTTCTGATAAAACCCATTCATGCCGCTACTCAGAAAGAAAAGAAATAAGTTATCTCCACTTCCCACCGTCAACGAACCCCGACAAAAAAACGAACAAAAAAAACCCTGCCGAACAGCTGTTCTGGCTCTGCATTTAGTTAATACGCATGCGCACCATGCGCGCACCTGCGCAGTTTGCAAGAAGCCCATGGCGCGCAGAGGAGCCGTCTGATCACCTTACACGGCAAAATATGACCAAAAAGTAAGTCATTAAATTGTTTTGGTGCACAGTACTTATGGTGTTATTGTTTATTTACACAGTTTACAGTGTGCACGCATTTCCTGAACGTGAGTAAATCGTTTTGATGATGTTTTGCGTGTAATATGTGCGCGACTTCAGGCAGGGCGAAAACTACGTTTGTTTATGTGAACAGTGCGCGCGAAGTTAGTCCGAGCTTTGTGAATTTAATTTAAACAATATAATCATCCTGCTGCAGAGGAGGGAGGGATGGGGGACGAGCTGAAGAAGTGGCTGCTGATTATTTCAACTAGCATATTTAGCTCCATTTACTAGCATCTCACGGTGAATCAATGAACAAGCTGAAAACAATCTGAAAAGCTCTGTAACAGGTGGAGCACGTTCTTATTTATCTTAAAGCAGACACAGAGCTAAAGCCTTAAAGTCCTGCTTCACTGAGTCTGGCTTAGTTTCAACATCAGGTGTAATACCAGCAGGTTGTTCATGCAGCAGGGCAAGAGAGGTGGCTGCCACACTGCTGCAATACTGTGGAATAAATGCTGATAATTGTTTTACTAATTACTTTAATTAAATTTGTAGTGATAGTGTGCACCTACTGTTTTTAGTTTGGAGCAAGCCTGGATAGATTGTTGTACTCAGTGCAGCAGCTCCTACAGATTAAAGTCCTCTAAATAGCTTCATTTCATTTTCAGAGTTTCTATCGGCCAAATTGTGACATCAGATGTTTAGAAGATTCTTCCCAATGGACAAAGTGGATTCTACCTGCAGGTGAGTAAATGCTGTAAGTTACAATATATGAATTATTGGGGGAATAGTGCCGCAGATGTCAGAGAAGGTGGGCCTGTGATTGGAAAGTCTCGGGTTCAACTCCTGGTACTGTCAACATCAAAATGTGGGTGGAAAATGTGAAACACCCACACCTGCCTCCACCCTCATTTGCCCCACTCTGGGCCCTTGAGCAAGGCCCTTAACCTCCACCATCTGCTCCCTAAACAAGTCTCTCTTAAAAATGAGTTCTCGTGACTCAGTGAGACTACTCACATTCCACTCCTGTTTGGTGTCAGTCAGACACCATTGCACGACTACAACTGGTCCAAAACGCAGCAGCCCCATTTTTAACCAGTACAGACAAAAGAGAGCACATTACACCAGTCCTGGCCTCCCTGTGGAGGAGGGACACCCAGTTGATGTTTTTTCTTAGTTAATCCTAGATGTTATTACTGTTTTTCTCTTGCATTTGTTGTTGGATGTAACTGGGACCCTGTGTACATAATCTCGTTTTCATCACATGTACCACATGCGGTGCAAATGACAATAAAGACTCTCTGACTCTCTGACTGCACTGGCTACTGGTTCATCTTCGAATCCAGTTCAAAATTCTCCTGTATGTCTACAAATCACTGAACAGTCTCACCCCCCATCTCTGTTCTCTGAGGTCAGCGAACCAGTTACTTCTCAAAGTTCCACTCGTCTTAAGGAGGCCACAGGAGCGTGCACGGAAAGACTTTAACAAGATTAACACGGTAAAAACAATTACCGTATTTTCCATTGTAAAGGTTGCACCCTTGTATAGGTCACACTGTCCAATTATTGCCAAACAACTGGAAAAATCCATAAATAGGTTGCACCTACGTCACCGCCGACGTAACGCGTAATCCACAGTGACTCTGCCTCTCAGAACACGAATAAAAAATAGAATTTTATCTCAAATGATTCATCCAGGACATAGTTAAGTACATTAAAGCTCATATAATTACACTCTGTAAGCAGAAATAATATACACAGAGTGGTTTCGAAGCTATTTATAACAAACAGAAGCTAACACCAGAAGCTAACACGAGACGAGTCCGTCTCTGAAAACATTAATTAAAAAAATGATTCATCCAGGCCATAGTTAAAGGTACACTATGTAACTTTGTAATGCAGTCTGTAACTTTTCTAACAATATATTTTTAACATATTTCTTCACTCTGTCACTATCTACTGACAGACTGGTGTTAGACAAAGTAATCTCTGAAAAAAACTATAGTCCCCTTGCTTCTCTATCAGCATTTATAAAAACACTAAAAACACAGAGTGACCCGGACAATGACCAGCCAATAAAAACAGAGTTGTTTGTCACGCCCCAACCCACGCCCCCGCCTGTCCCAGCCCCAGCGCCGCGCACGTTCTCATTCAAAGGATTGCAAAGCGATGCAGGACTGTTTTGTATGTGACACAAATGTATTAAATATCCCTTCTTCATCCCAGAGCTGGACTTTTCTTTTGTTTTTTTGCCAAAAGTCAAGTGATCGCTTCATCCTTCACTGACAGGAATGAGGAAATGGATTTGTCACGAGCGGAAAAAAACTCATGTCCAAAGTGGCTGGTGAAGCTCTGCTGATTTCAGGGTGTTTTGTAATGTTGGACCAGTGATTCATGGTTTTATTATATTTTTTAGAACGTTTTATTAACATATAATCACAGAACTTTGTAGCGCAGAGACAGGACATGTAGTGGGGGCGGAGCATTCTAGACATTCCAGATCTGCACTGACAGAAATGAGGAAGTCAAGAGCGAATTAAATCATGTCCAACGTGGCTTCGTGAAGCTCTGCTGATTTCTGCTGGTTTTTGTGTTGCTGGACTAGTGCTTCATGGTTTTATTATATTTTTTAGAACGTTTTATTAACATATAAACACAGAATATTGAAGCGGCTCTGAGCGGACATGCAGCAGGGGGCGGAGCAGAACTCAAGTTCAACAGAGAACGGACTGTGGCTGTATAGGTCTGTATAGGTCTAGCAGAATGATTTTACCTGCTGAAATTTTTTCTAAGTCCCAACGTTCTCCAGAAATTACATAATGAACCTTTAAGTACATTAATGCCTTATAATTTCACACTGTAAGCAGAAATAATATACACCGAGTGGTTTCGAAGCTATTTATAAGCAAACAGAAGTAAACTGAAATAAAAACGAATGCTAACACGGGAAGTCCGCCTCTCAGAACACGAATAAAAAATCGAATCCCATCTCAAATGATTAATCCAGGCCATAGTTAAGTACATTAAAGATCCACTGACGTGATTTTTCTACTATTCATCAAATTGCTCAAAATATATATATATTATCATTTAAATATGTTAGTTTTTGCAAACAAAATGATAAATCACTTTAATTTTGCTTTAAAAGTGATTTTGAACTTCAAGCTGTGTTTAATCATGGGAAATCCGTTTACACCCGAACGCACCATCTGTGATGTCATGTGCAGAGTTGAGGCAGAGCTCTTGGCTTGTCACGGTATGAGCAGCTCACATAAAAGTAAGTCTGATACGGCATCAGATCTAAATTAGATCCTGCTGTTTCTTGTTCCATCACCCAAACTATTTTCTGCTTCCCAAAATGAAGACAAATAGCTTAAATCTTCACCTAGATTGCTAAATTAGTCAGGTTTTAAAATGTCTGCTATTGAAGAGACTGGAGCCCTCTGCCTCTCACTCTGCACATTACATCACAGATGGTGCGTTCAGGTGTAAACGGATTTCCCATGATTAAACACGGCTTGAAGTTCAAAATCACTTTTAAAGCAAAATTAAAGTGATTTATCATTTTGTTTGCAAAAATTAACATATTTAAATGATAATATATATATATATTGAGCAATTTGATGAATAGTAGAAAAATCACGTCAGTGGATCTTTAAAGCCTTATAATTACACACTGTAAGCAGAAAAAAATATACACCGATTGGTTTCGAAGCTATTTATAAGTAAACAGAAGTAAAACCAGAAGCTAACAGAATGCTATTAAAAGATCTTTTTTTTTTATCTCAAACATCTAATAAAGGTACTCACTTGTAAACGTCCACACTGTGATTCCATTCTGTAAGTTTCAGAAAAATCCGCTGAGTGGTTCTTGACTTATCTTGCTAACAAACAGCAAACAAACAGAGCTAACAGGAGCTACATCCAGACCAGGAGGCCGACAGAGTCAGTCCGAGCAGAGGAGCTTTTTTCAGACACATGAGCTGGAATGCCTGGAAACGGTCTTCTTCTTCTTCTTGGGTCGGTGTACTCCTCTGGAAGTGGTACTGCACTGCACCCCTAGCGGCCGAAAGTGGTACTGCACCATTTTCTGCCAAAGTGAAAAAGGGTCATAACTGAGCCAAAAATTGGTCTAAAAATATCGAAAAAAAATCCATAAATAGGTTGCACTGGTGTATAGGTCGCAGGCCTTGAAAAAAAAACATAAAAGGGTGCGACCTATACACCGGAAAATATGGTATTTGTTTGCTGAAAATTATAGCAAAGATGTGTCTTGGCGTAACCTTTCCTTAATAAATGCACGTTAATTGTCAAATCAGCTGGATTTAAGAAGTAGTCTTGCTACGTGGACCCGCACGGTTGGGACCGCAGCATTTTCTTTAAAATTTAGCTAGATAAACACTTAAAAAATATATTTGTTAGCTGACATTACAGCAAAAGTGTTTCTGAGCTTAACTGTTCCTTAATAAATTCACGTAATGGTCAAATCAGCTGGATTTAAATTGTTTCGCTTTGACGTCTTCCAAACGGTTGCGCTCGCTGCGAAAATAAATTATGAATAAATCAAATTTTAGCTCAAACATCTCCTACAGCTAATAGGTTGTAAATATCCATCCAGTGATTACTTTCTGTAAGTTTCATCAAAATCTGTTGTGTGGTTCTTGAGATATTTTGCTAACAAACACTAGTTCAGACCTACCTCCAGAGTTTAGAAGGCCGGGCTGCGACAGAGTGAGTCCGAGCAGAGGAGGCTTTTTCGGACACATGAGCTGGGAACGGTAGGTTGAACCTAGCGGCCGAAAGTGGTACTGCTGCCCCTAGCGGCCGAAAGTGGTACTGCTCCATTTTTTTCGTCAGAATACCATACCATTTACCATACCATTTTATTTATAAAGCACTTTCAACAGGAACAAGTCCACACCAAAGTGCTGGACAAACAAACACGCAACAGGCAACACAGACAATGAAGTACAACACGAAAAACATAAAAACATTGCAGATCATAAATCAAACGATCCAATACAAATCAGCTGGCATTGAAAGCAATGGAGTAGTAGTGAGTTTTTAACCGGGATTTGAAAACCGAGAGGGAGGGGGCCTGTTTGATGAGCAGCGGTAACTCGTTCCAGAGTCTTGGGCCTGCTACAGAGAACGCCCTGTCACCCCTGCGCTTAAGGCGAGTTTCTGGAACTATTAAGAGTACCTGATCCTCTGACCTCAAAGCACGTGGAGGGACATATGGGTGTATCAGATCCGAGAGATAGGCGGGGGCGAGACTGTTCAGCGATTTGTAGACATACATGAGAATTTTGAATTGGATTCGAAGATGAACCGGTAGCCAGTGAAGGGAGGCCAAGACTGGTGTAATGTGCTCTCTTTTGCGTGTGCTGGTTAAAAATCGGGCAGCTGCGTTCTGAACCAGTTGTAATCGTGCAATGGTGGCTTGACTGACGCCAAACAGAAGTGAATTGCAGTAATCAAGCCTAGATGTAATGAATGCGTGAATCACTGTCTCCAGGTTGTTTTTGGATAATATGGGCTTCAGCTTAGACAGACGCCTCAGCTGGAAAAAACAGGATTTGACGATCATGTTTACATGACTGTTGAGTTTCATGGCAGGATCCATTATCACTCCCAGATTTGTGACTTTTTGTTTTTCGGACAGGGGTAGAGCAGACAGGTCAATGCAGTGGTTTGAGGTTGTGTCATTGGGAAGGAACAATATGGCTTCAGACTTCTTATCATTGAAGCTTAAGAAATTTAAAGCCATCCAGTCCCTGATGTCAGCCAGGCAGTCGAGCAGAGGTTGAATAGAGCCTGTACCATTTTGTCTTAGGGGGAAGTAAATTTGACAGTCATCAGCGTAGAAGTGGAAAGGTATATTGTGTTTCCGGAAAATAGCACCGAGTGGCAGCAGGTATAAGGAGAACAAGAGAGGACCCAGGATGGACCCCTGCGGAACCCCCCATTTAAGAGCCGCCACTGCAGAAGTAAAATCATTGATGGACACACAAAAAGACCTGTCAGAGAGGTAGGATCTGAACCAGTTTAGGGCTGATCCTGAGATGCCCACCCACTGCTCCAACCTAGCAATGAGGATCAGAATGAATGGAAACTGTCATATCTCAGCCAAAAATTGATCTAAAATATGGGAAAAAATCCATAAATATGTCGCTTCGCCCCATAAGTCGCAGGACATGAAAATTAGTTGTTGTTTTTTTAACTGCAAATTATAGGCTGGAAAATACTGTAGTTTTAACAATTGTCTTAACTTCATTTATAATTCAGAGCACGACAGTTAAAATAAGTTTGTATTGTTTCTAGGATATTGTTCAAGGTTATGTTTTTCAATGAAAATTGAAGGTGCATTGTGACCACTGTGACCATGCACTGTTAAGTACTACAGTGAATAAAGTTTAAATACTAAGACATTGTTTGTTTCTTCCATGTCAGTGTGGTTGGTTTGTTTTGATACTGACCAAAGACTCTTTTTTGGGGGAGAAAAAAGGCAACCCTAAAAATCCAAAAAACTAAAGAAACAGCATACTGTAATGTGGTACTTTCATCAAGAGTTCTAAATCAGTAATAATGTATGGCCCCCACCACACCAAAAAAGGAAATAAAGAGAGAAAAAAGGCGGAAAGAAACATGTTTTAACTGTTTGGTCTGTTGTTTGAACTGTTTTTTCTGCACCTCCTGTTTTTAGCCGTAGGTTGTAATCCACGTTTGTCGTCTTTTTTCTGTAAGTTTTTTTAAATTAATCTCCTTGTAGCATACTACTTTCGGAACACGAAAATAACTTTTATCTATCTCTCGATTAGAGCGGTTGCAACAACCGTAAACGGCACAGAATTTAGGCATGTTGATGCTGAATCAGCAACAGAAGGAAACGGCTGCGTTTACTCCTGCCCCGCATCTGCATTCTGTGACGTCACTGCTACGTCATCTGAAACCCAGCAATACAGTAAATGTCTCTGTCGTACTTTTATTTTGAAAAACGAACACCCGGTCCGGTTGTCTTCCGGCAGTGGGAGCTCACCGGGGCTCTGTTACTCGGTGCGCAGAGTTTACTTTAATTCACAGGAAGGTGTCCTCTGAAAGTCTCAGGTGTTCCTCGGTGTACGTTTACCTTTGAGTAGTCGACGTTGCCGAGGCCTCCGCAGCAGTCGAGCGGTGCACGTTGTTTACTTTCTGCCGTGTGTCGGTTCTGCGCAGCCGCAGAGCCGCTGCCTTTCATCCACACCGAGCGCGAGGAGCTTCAGGTCGCTGCGAGTTGAAAGAGAACAAATGTTGCACGAGGACAAGCTCCTACTCTGCTCTAAGACGAGGCTAGCTAGCTAGCTAATGTGGCGGCATACTGTCCACATAACCTCTGACCTCCATCCAGGGGATTCTGGGTAATGTGGTTTGTACTTCTTTGAAAATTGGAGCACGTTATAAAAGCACAGAATAACAAATTTTCATTAAATCTTTAATTATTTTAAAGAGGGATCTTTTTGATACATACAGCCTACACTTAACACTGAATATTATTTCGTCCTGTGATAGTTTTCTCAGTAACTGCTCTTCTGATCTACAGCGACACCTACTGGTTATAAACAAACAGGATGGTTCATAACATACAACATTTAGGTTTGGGAAAAAAAAAACATTTAGGTTGTTTGTAGCTTAATTCCAAAGTTCCATTTCATATATGTTGCACTTTATTATAATTGAATTACAGCCAAAGAGCAAAGGCAAACTTTTGTTTTTGTCCGTGTTTGTAATTATGTTTATGTTTATTAAATTTGTTCTTTTTATTTTACAAAAGAAACAATACAAGACAATCTCATAAATGATAGTGTACAAAATATAAAAAAATGAAAGGTAGCAGAAAGAAGAATAAATCTTATTATATCTGCCCCTTACTTCCAACAATCAGATTAAACAACAATAATCAACCATGTAAACAATAATAATCTTCAACCAACTTTTTCCAACAATCAGATTAAACAATAATCTTCAACCAACAGTACAAAATGACTAACTCTTTCTAATTTTCTAACTAATACAATACACATTACGCTATTTCATATATTTTTTTAACACATTCGTTTTGATCATTTTCTTAAATGTAAACATTGACTTGGCATTTTTAACTACATTCTCCAAGCCATTCCATAATCTAATTCCCTGGATTGAGGTAGAACGTCCCTTCAAACTAGTTCTGAATTGTGGTTTTACAAACATCTCTGTCCCCTTAAGATTATAACAACTTTGTCTTTTAACAAAATGCATTTGGATATTTAAAGGTAATGCATTATTTTGAGCCCTATACATAACTGATAAAATATTATAGTCTACCAAATCATGGAACTTCAATAACTTCAGTTGATAAAATAATGTACTTGATGGATGACGGTAATGTTTTCTAGTGATAATTCTTACAGCTCTTTTCTGTAATACAAAAATAGGCTTTGTGATTGTTTTACACGCATTCCCCCAAACATCAATACAATAGATTAAGTGTGGAACAATGATTGTGTTATACAACAAATACAGAGCTTTATCATTCAATAGGTCTCTGACTTTGTACAGTACTGCAATCGATTTAGCTATTTTTATTCTTACAGAATTTATGTGTTGTTTCCATGTCAGTTTGTCATCAATGATAACACCCAAAAACTTCACCTCACTCACTCTACAAATCTCAACATCCTCAATTTTGAGTGGAACATCAACAGTTTTCTTTTTATTACCGAATATCATGTAATTAGTTTTTTCTAGATTTAATGATAATTTATTTATTTTAAACCAAGTTTGTATCTTGACAAATTCTGTCTTTATCAATTCCAACATTTGTTCTATATCTTCACCTAAACAGAAAAAAGTGGTATCATCAGCAAAAAGTACACATTTAAGGAGTCCTGACACATTTACCAAGTCATTCACATATAAAATAAATAGCTTTGGTCCAAGTACAGAGCCTTAAGGAACTCCACATGTGATATTACAGAGGTCAGATCTTACATCATTTATCTGTACAAACTGTTTCCTATCTTTTAAATAGCTAGATACCCACTGTAATGCTGGTCCTCTAATACCATATTTGTTCAAATTTTCAAGGAGAATGGTGTGATAGTATCGAATGCTTTTTAAAAATCAACAAAAATACTGACACAATATTGTTTTTTATTGACAGCCGTAGTTATTTGTTCCATTAATTCCACGAGAGCCATTGATGTAGAGTTTTTTGCTCTAAACCCATACTGACTGTTGACTGTATGTCTACTGGATCATCAAATATTTTGCTAATGAAAACATGAAAACAGTCCAAAAACATGCATGTTAGGCTGATTGGTAACTAAATTGACCCTGGGTGTGAGTGAGACAGGTCCCTCTTGTAAATGAGTCTCCGTGGCTCAACGAGGCTAGCCTGTATAAATAAAGGTTGAATGAATGAATGAATCAACAGATTACAGAAGTTATTAACAAAGTTTTAAACAAAGATCTTTTGTGTATCGCCAGTGCTCTGAATATGTGATGGGGATTACATTTAGTTAATAGCACACTCAATTTTAGCTCATCTGTAAAACAGACTGAGTCATATCCATTTTTGCAATATCTAATTATGTTTAGTAGCTATGGCAGCCATTTCGAACTGAGTGGACCCCAAAAGTTAATCCGTTCTAGATGTCCATTGATAACTTCCTGAAGGATTTTTGAAATCCATCTAGGTTCATGCAGTTTTTCCTTCCAACAGACAGACACAAACAGTCCTACAGGTATACACAGGAAGAAAACCTGGCTTTCATGCCATTTACTTTGTATTAGCTTACATGCATTTAGTACATATCCAATGTAAATATATATTGTAAATGTTTTGATACGTGTCTTACAAAGATTTAGTAAGAAATTATCTATTTTAAATCCAATTCTATATCCCATAAGACCATGTTTATTGTTTGACATGATATATGCCTGTTTTTTTTTTTAAGGCTACACATCTGACTGGTTTTACATAGCACACACATGTTTTTAGAAAATGTTTCCAGTGACAGATTCAGACAACATTTGCCCTTTTCAGATGTGACTGCCAGTCAGGTGATTTCTCATGCAAGATAGCGTCTCGCCACTGGAATGACTCCAAAGTGGCGCAGTGCTTCGAATAGAGAATGAGGCTTAGGCTTTGGTCATGAAGAGATTTTTTATTTCCTTTGCTTTATGTGTTTGGACACACCTGTAAAATCTGCAAACAAGTGGAAAACAGCACAGGCATGAGCAAAAACATGAATGATGCAGCCGAACTGTTCACAACCATGATTGTTTTCAATTCTCTGCTGTATTCAGAACAACTGGACTCCACAAAAGTTTAACATTCAAAACAACTTGTTTTCTTTTTCTTGTCAAATTATTTTCTGGCAAAAACTGTTTTAATTTTTAAAATAAACTGTGCACACCTATTGACTGCAAATCTAATTGCCCCTCGGGGATAATAAAGGAACTTGAATCTTGAAATAATATATGATAATTTCGGGACTATAAGACGCTACTTATTTCACACACTTTGAATACCACAGCTTTTACAATGCTGCGGCTAATTTATGGATTTTAATGTATTTATTTATTTATTTATTGACGGGCTAACGAGCTGTGGGAGTTTCCCCCCTCGCTTTACACAACAAATTTGCAGCCATTTGAAATAAGTGTGTGTCCTAAATTAAATCAAATTGTACATTTGCCTTGAGACAAAAGCGATGTTGAGAGCAACAATGAAGAGAGACTGAAGACATTGTGATTATGTTTTTCTGAGGCTGTTTCAATTATGACACTGAAGAAGACGACTTTAGTGATTTAAGTGCACAGGAGGAAGATGAACATAGTGTTCAATGACTTTTCCTGGTAGGCTGCTATATTTTATTTTATTTCTTAACCTGCTGTGTTACAGGCACTGTTCAGATTTTTTTCTAATGTATGTATTTGTATGTTACTGGTATGTATTTAGTTAAAAGTAAAAAAAAAAAAAATCTGTATAAATATCTCATGTTACAAGGTGGGCACCTGCAGCTTATACACAAGTGTGGCTTATATATGTACAAAATAGTTTTCTTTTAAAATTTAGTGGGTGTGGCTTATATTAAGGTGCACTCAATAGTTCAGAAATTATGGTATGTATAATTTTTCCCTTTTTTCCCCTTCATTAAAGCTTTCATCTTGTTTCCTTTGTTTTGCCTGAATCTGATGGGTTTTGTGGCTAGGCCTGTCCCGATAATAAACTTTGCTGGGTGATTGTCTCTGAAATTATTGCGATAAATGCTAATATTGTTTGAAATTTGAAGTTTGAAATTTGACAATAATTTGTAATTATTATTGTATCATAACATAATTATTATTTGACAATAATTTGTAATTATTGTCAAATTTAAGAAAAATGGTTTGTTAATTAATTTTGTTTTGTGTGTAACACTGTTTTTCGACCACTGTTTCTCTTCGGTTCTCAAAATGGCGGACACTTGGTGTGATTCGAGCTCTTTAGCATAGCATTTTTCACACAAAGCTTTTAATAAAAAAGCCGTAAAAAAGTTTTCAGCTTTTTTTTGCAGAGAAAAACAAATTTTCACACAAAGACACAGGTTTCAACCGTGAATTGTGGAGCTTCGACAAGACAGAGGTTTTTTCCCAAGGTCAGCCTGTTAGCTTAGCTCGTAGCTTAGCTTCTCAGCTTAGCTGCTTTTAACAATCCAAAAATGTGATTTTTGTTAAAAAAGATTTTAAAGAGAAACGAGAAAGAGAGTGGTCAGTGAAGAACACTGGAGTTGAAACTTCTGTCGTCCAGTGTCTTCAGTAGAAAGAGAGACATCAAGAAACTATAAAGCCAATGAATGAAAATGAAGTTGATAATATTCATTTGTCATGCGATTAATTGATTTATTGTTTATTGTGACAGTACTTGTGGCAGGATTGGACCCTGACTGCAGTGAGTTCCTGTCACACTTTGAGTCTCACAGCATCCATATCTTTTCCTGAAGAACTCAAATCAGTTTAAAAGGTCCAGACATGACTGCTTACAATGATTTGTGCCACTGCAAGAGAATATAAACCTTGCACTGTAATGACAAGTGAAAACCACAGTGAATGGCAGCATGCAGAGTTTAAAAGAGAATAAAGAAGTTAAGAGAAGCTGCTGTGTGAGAGGGCTGATGTGGCAGGCCCAAGACTCTGGAACGAGTTACCGCTGCTCATCAAACAGGCCCCCTCCCTCTCGGTTTTCAAATCCCGGTTAAAAACTCACTACTACTCCATCGCTTTCAATGCCAGCTGATTTGTATTGGATCGTTTGATTTATGATCTGCAATGTTTTTATGTTTTTCGTGTTGTACTTCATTGTCTGTGTTGCCTGTTGCGTGTTTGTTTGTCCAGCACTTTGGTGTGGACTTGTTCCTGTTTAAAGTGCACTTGTTCAAAAAAGCTTTCAGTGTGTAAAAAAGCTTTCAGTGTGTAACTTTTATTACTTTTGGTAGTTTAGTATGTAGCATTTTTTATTTCCATTGCCTTTTTATTTCCACTTGCTCAAATAAGCTTCCAGTGTGTAACTTTTATTACTTCTGGTATTTTAATATGTAACATTTTTTAATTTCCATTGCCTTTTTATTTCCACTTGTTCAAAAAAGCTTTCAGCGTGTAACTTTTATTACTTGTGTTATTTTAGTATGTAGCATTTTTTATTTCCATTGCTTCTTTTATTGCTGTTGTTTCTTATTCTATTTTCATTGATTTATTGTTCCAGTTTATTCATCTTTTTATCCTGTTAAGCACCTTGGTCAATGCAAGGCATTGTAGGAAGGTGCTATACAAATAAAGTTTATTATTATTATTATTATTATTATAAATAAAATGGTATGGTATGGTATGGCATGTCATCAGTCCTCTTACTTCAGTTTTGCTTCTCCTTTTCTTTAAACACCTTCAACCATCGAGTGAAATGGAACTCACTTCAACTCACTTTCTAAAATGTAGACCATCCTTCTCAAAAAACACATAAACTGTAAGAAGTTTTTTATAATTGCTGTAAATCCAAAACTTTGATAAACAGTGAATTAGGTTTTTGGAAGCTCAACTGAGACTCCCAAGGTCAATGTTGGTTCCTTGGCTCAATACATCAGACCTATTGTTACAAACCTGGGGGTCAAGATCGATGCAGGACTAAAATTTGAAAACCACATCAGAGCAGTTGTTAAAACTAGTTTTTTCCACCTGAGGCAGCTGGCTAAGGTGAAGCCAATTCTTTCCAAGCAGAATTTTGAAACAGTAGTTCACGCCTTTGTGACCACACGGCTGGACTACTGTAATGCACTCTATATAGGAATCAGTGATTCATGTATCTCTCAGCTTCAGAGGGTACAGAACGCCGCTGCACGACTTTTAACTGGCACACGAAAGTTTGACCACATTACTCCTGTTTTAACCTCCCTGCACTGGCTGCCCGTACATTACAGGATTCATTTTAAAGTTCTTTTATTTGCTTTTAAAGCGCAAAATGGTCTTGCCCCGCCCTATCTGTCCGAGTTGCTGCAGCCATACGCACCCTCTCGATCCCTCAGGTCATGTGATCAGCTGCTCCTGAGTGTCCCAAAGACAAAACGCAAGCTCAGAGGAGACCGTGCTTTTGCTGTGGCAGCTCCTAAACTGTGGAACAACCTTCCCTTGAACATCAGACAGGCCTCTTCCCTGTCTGTTTTTAAATCTCTTCTTAAAACCCATCTCTTCTCCCTGGCCTATGACACCATCTGCGATGTTGACTTTTAATAATTTTAGTCGCTTGTTTTATCTGAGTGTATGATTCCTCAACTTTTATTATGTGACTTTTATTTATTTTAATTATTTTATTACCTGATTGTGATTGTTTTGTTGTGTGTACAGCACTTTGGTCCTGTAGGTGTTTAAAGTGCTCTATAAATAAAGCTGGTATGGTATGGTATGGTATGGTATTAAAACAATGAAAGTCAAGCCAAAAATAGAGAATAAAATAATCACGCTCAGAGATTATAATGGACAAAGTATAAGGTGTTTGGGAACGTGTAGACTAAAAGTGATCGTCAAAGGAAAAACACATCATATATTATTCTCTGTACTGTAGTTAGTGATGGTTTGGACTCTCTTTTAGGTGACAAAGCCTGTAAAGACTTGCAGTTGGTGAAAAGAGTGAATCGCATTGATATGGCTGTAAGTAAGCAACATGACTGTTGATTCTATAGTGCAAAACTATGCTGATGTATTTAAAGGATTTGGTGTACTACCTTTTACATATGAGATACAGTTAAAAGAAAATGCAAAACCAGTAATACATCCAGCTCGAAGAATTCCTACACCATTAAGAGATGAAGTGAAGAAAGAGCTTGAACGCATGACTATGTTGGGAGTGATTAAAAAAATTGAAGAACCAACAGATTGGGTTAGCTCGATGGTGTGTGTGAAGAAAAAGAATGGAGAACTGAGATTGTGCATGGATCCAAAGGATTTGAATGAAAATATTAAACGTGAGCATTACCAGATACCTAAACGTGAAGAAATTACTAGTGAAATGACGGGTGCAAGATATTTCACAAAATTGGATGCTTCACAAGGTTTTTGGCAGCTGAAACTTGATGAAAGTAGCAGCAAGTATTGTACTTTCAATACTCCTTTTGGCAGATACTGTTTTTTGAGGCTGCCATTTGGAATAGTCTCAGCATCTGAAATATTTCACAGAGCAATGGAACAGGTTGTTGAAGGACTTGAAGGAGTTTGAGTGTATGTCGATGACATCATAATCTGGGGTTCTACTTGTCAAGAGCACAATGAGAGACTCGTCAAAGTGTTAGAGGGCATTTATGCCTCTTATCAACAGGTCCTGTTCGCGCTCGTTCGGGCTCGTTCGTAACTAGTTAACAACTAGTTATGGGGTGTACCCACAGGGTCCTGTTCACGTGAAACCGGTCCTATTTTGGTGCCTGCCTCACTGAGGTACAAAGGTCCGGTTCTTTAGGGTCCAGTTATGACATCAGCACAGTGTGGTCACTGATTGGTCAGGGGGCGTAGTCCTAGGTCGGAGGGCGGAGATTCAGTCTTCTCCAGTAGGTGGCGGTATGCACCTGAACGTTGTTTGCAATCCGCCAAGAAGAAGAAGAAGATTCAGTCTTCCAGGAAATGCATGCAAACTGCCATCCCGCCAAACTCTAGAACAACAAGTTGGAGGAGCACATTTTTGAGAATTAACACAGGCTAATAATTATGTCACAACCGTGGTCAAACGCGGAGGTTCAGGCTTTTCTGTATTTGCTGGCCGATGAAAATATTCAGAGGGAGCTGGATGGAGTGACGTGCAATGAAAAGATTTTTCAAGAGGTGTCTGCGCAGGTGAGTGTTTTCTAACTTTAAGCATATTTCCAGTGAGTCATGCAACTGTTTCTTAGCTTTTTTGGACTGCGGAAAGACCGTTTCAGAGACTGACTTCAGGCAACAGCCGAGAGGCTTTTAGGAAGAAAAAAAAAAAAGATGGCGGAACGGCTCGTTTCTCTGAAATATAACAAGAAAATCACATAAACAATATTTGTTAGCTCGAAATTGTAGCAGAGGAGGTGTGTCTGAGTCTATCATTTGCTTAATAAATGCACTTTAATGGTCTAATTCGCCGAGTTGGCAGCTGTTTTCAAGGTTCGAAGCAGAGCAGAATGTGGAATATGGCAGGCCGTTTGAGTCGATAATAGCGAGTGAAGATTCTCAGTCATCCAGGACATGGTAAATTCTAAAAAGTGCAAGGAAGGAAAAAAATAGTCTAAAGCATAGTATAATAAATAAAGTCCAGTTGTTTTTGTCTTGAACTTTTTTGAATTTATCATTATAGCCACGTTTTCATATTACGTGATACAACCGCCAACTTCATGCCATACATGTTACTTCTGTTTTTGTTTTTGGTTTGATTTGGTTCAGTCAGAATAAATGGAAACGGTCATATCTCAGTCCAAAAATGGTTTATAAATATGGGGAAAAATCCATAAATTTGTCACTTAGGCCTATAGGCCTGTATTAATGTGTAATGTGATTTATTTCAGGTTAATCAGTCAGTTCCTGTGTAAAGATCCTCTAGCCGTGGGTGTCCTTGGAGAAGGATGGGACAAGTCACTGCACTGTAAAGCAAGTATGCCATGACAGAAACACTCCAAACTTTGAAAATTACAGATAAAAGCAAAGGATAATGATGTTTAGAGGAGATTATAACAATAATTTTGTGTTGTTTGCCAGATGGGGCAGTGAAAACAGCCAGCCAGACATATGAAGCCATCGCTGAACTGCTGCATCAGGATCTGATCTTGTGACTCCAGACTACACA